>JAVFBZ010177702.1:0-15707 GCA_032466195.1 Katharina tunicata
AAAAGAAGAAGTTGTCATCCATATATTAAGTCTCGTGTTCTATGTCTTTCCAACTTCTAAATGCCACTCAAACAAGTGGTACATACATGTAAATGCTGCACAGTGCTCAAGGGTGTTTCACTTATATGACAGTGGTGTATAACAACAGTACGTAGAGAAACTAACACAACCAACTTATGTGATTTAAGTCACTTTAAGTGTAAGCTCAGTTGAAAGGATAATGTTCCATCAATGTTAAATATAGCACCATGAATGAAAACTCTAAACACACTGGGAGTTCCCTAAGAATACCATTTCACACTTTAGAATGTAAAACCAGAAAGTAAGCTTAATGTCCTAGGCGCACTGAATACTTCAATGAACATGACAGCAGACAATAACACTTCTAACCAAACTTTCAATGCAAAAATGAGAACTACATTTTTAATCAGTTGATTTATTCGATATTATTGTAAAAGAGGTTATAGGTCTGGTTATACAGGTAATGCAGGTCTAAAGAGCTGAACAGTCTGATACAATCATATCGTCACACGTCCCAACTGGGATTGCTCGTTTTCGGTATCTTTAGAAAACAAGATATCTTTAATAGCAACTACATGTATTATACATTTTCCCCTTTATCAGAATTTTTACTTCGACAAAATAGTCAATTTTCTCCCTCATTTTCCCTTCTCATCTAAAGAAAATAATACATTTTAGTTACCATCAAATAAGTTTTTCTCTTTCATTTTCCCTTCATTTTTTATCAGTATCTTTAGAAAAGAAGGTATTTTAGTGACTTACAAATAATACATTTTCTTTTTTATTTACTCTTTATCAGTAACTTCAAAAAAAATATTTTGGTTACTATCAATTCACCTTCATTTTCCCTTTTTGACAATCTTTAGAAAAAGAAAATATTTTAATTGCCATAAAAAAAAATTCTCTTTCATTTTCCCTTTATTTTTATCACTATCTTTAGAGAAGAAGATATTTTAGTTATTATCAAAAAAATTAAAAATTAATTTTCCTTTATAAGTATTAGAAAGGTTAATTTATTTACTGTCAAATAAGCTTTTTCTCTTTTATTTTCCCCTTTGTAAGTATCTTTAGAAAAGCAGATATCACATTTCCTATCAAATCATTTTCTCGTTTATAAATGGAAAGTAATTATTAAAAGTTATAATATGTATTAAAGGTGTATTTAACATGAGCCTAGCGGTTAGGACCCATTTCCTCTAATGTACAATAATAATAAGACCTTTGTTACATTTCATAAATTATTGTGTTGAATCGTCGTCTCCAAGGATATTATAGGTGCATTACTGATCATTACTGTGATGTCTAGTCCTATCAAAGTATGCTTCTCCCATGGCTCAATTAGAAGTGCACAGACAGACCCAATATGTCAGGGCATATTGATTTTTGATTGTACTCTGATAGATGATTCAATCTCTTTACCAATTGTTAGGCAATTCATAATATTATCTGTGTTTGGCGTCTGAACCTAAAATTTTCTGTGTAAATTTATTCACATCAAGCAGCATTTGTGTTTGTTCCTGATAAAATGTATGTTTACTGATATCATGCAATTCCTCAGAAATTTTGAAATACTAGAGTTTTGTGGACCTAAAGTTTAGTTCAAGTTAACATTTCTTAATGTGAACTGATGTGTTAGTAAGTAAAAAAACAAGTCTGCACTGCGAGACATAGGGCCTACCCTTTGGCCTGCAGCAAATGTGAATCCTGTGGCTGCAGGCACAAATGTTGGGGTGTTGAGGCATGTGTTAATAATACCTGCCTAAAGACCTTGGCATTTGTGCTGTGTGCATGTTTAAACAAATACAAATCCTGTGGCTGCAGGCTTTGAAGCATGTATTATTAAAATATGCCTCAAAGTCTTGACATTTGTGCTGTTTACATTTATAAACTCGTTTTTTAAGAAACCCATGGTAAAATTGAAAATTCCGGCTCTGTTATAACTTGCGTAGTACTATCAGGTATATATTGCCCAATTTTCAGAACAATCCTAACATTATTGACAGAGAAATAGTCCATTTAGTTAGTGTTACATCAACAACAACAACAACAAAAGCGCCAACAAGAGAGTGAGTAAGATCTAGACCCCAGTCACCACGGGGTAAAAAGACCTGCTACAACATTGTTGTTCTGAATGGCCTCAGCTTGATGACACATACATGTACCTGTGATACAAAGTAATTGTAGGCTTGGAGTGCTTGTTTATTTGACCGATGTTTAAATCTGCACTTAAGGTTATTTCACTCATGTCTCAGTGTGACTGCCCATTGGGAGAAGGCAACCAACCGACATGCCACTGGTACTTAAGACAGGAGGGAAACCAGTTCACCCTAATAGTTCTCCCTCGTGATGCCCCTTAGCTCCGAAAGGACCAGGGCACAGAAAGTACCCACCCAACCACCCGTATCTTCTGCTTGAAGTACTGGTGGCTGTACACTGTAATGGCGTATACGATTACACGTATGTCACTTAAATAACACTGTGTCAAAGAACTGGAATCAGACTATCACATGACATAAACAATGGTATACGATGTGTAAGGGTGTAAGAAACCAGACACATTCATTGATTGATTGGTGTTTATCCTCGACGCTGTGTTCAAGGGTATTTCGCTAATATGACGACTGCAAGCAGCACACAGCAACTCTAGCAAAATTTAATTTTGAAAACCCCAAAAAACCCAACCAAGTTCAAGTATGAGCTCAGTTCAACTGTTCAAAAGATAATGTTTGTCCAGGGCGAAGTTGCTTATATATGACAGCATTATGTAGGCCTACATGTAAATTTAAGATATACACTCATTATATTACACTGTACTGTACAGAATGCTTCTACCCACCACTCGCACAGGGAAACTGGAATATCCCACAAACCACTCACCACTAGTATGGTGGCCAGAAATAACAAATCTGACAAATATTTCCCTGTGTATACAAACACAACATTTTGACTTCTATAAATACAGGGATCTGTTTTGTACATGTTTATATACAAAGTAGTAGCATTTACAAGATTGATATATATTTTTGTATGATCTGGTACTGGCATATATATATTTTTTGTATATATACAGATATTAAATGTCAAACAAATTAAGCACAGATATACATTGTATATAATATAAATACAGCAAACATATAATGCAGACAATTTTTTCAAAACTCACTGGAAAGAGAGGGAGTTTTAAATTAGTGAATGGGATTTATGTAATATTTGGTGAGAAATTTTTAAAATGAAGATTTGCATTCATGTATAGCTTTAATGTTTTTCCAAGGGTGGCTTAATTTGCCTACAATCTATGATGCAATTATCTGTGTATTAAATGGTATAAACATACTGTAATGTGTCAATGCTTAAAAATCTTTTGTTCACTCTCACAATTTTTTTTTAAAGCCATGTTGTTTAGAAGTTTTTCATACCCATCTTAATCATCCAATCAGAAATTCCGAATTAGAAAACGGGAATAACTCATTTAGATTAAATTATTTGCAGATAATTTAAATTAAGTGTAATGCAGTTCTTATATCTGGCAAACAATATACATCAACATGTATCTTCGATCATTCTAGGCAGATTTTTTTATTTTACTCGTAGGCGTATTCCATGTTGTACTCAAGGATACTTCACTTATATGACGACTTTGCATTGCTGGTCTTCTGTGGACAGCCGGGAAAAAACCTTGTAAAACAAACAACCCTTGTGATCTCCACAGCCATTAGAAATTGGCAGAGAGTTTAAAACCCCTAAAATAAATTGTTTAAGCAGCATTTAGAAGCTGGGAACGTAACAAATACATAACTTTGATGGATTTACATTATCTGGGAATATTGATAAGTGACGTCCTGGTCTAGTTGATGAGACCGTTTTCAAGTAATGATTACAAATCTCAACTGAATAAACTTAAATTATATAAGAAAATTTTATCTGATAAAATTATTTTAAAATTTTTACAAGTTGTTATCTTTGCTTGAAGATGGTGATATCAACTAGACCTAAACGTCGCTTATATCAATATAGGCCCACCCAGAAGTTAAATGTCCATCAGTTATGTTTTTTGTTTCTCCCTTAAATACCTTAATGCAAGTTACGGAGAAAGTTAGAAACGCATATCTATTCTAGTGCAAGAAAAAGACGACAAAAAAGACTTATCAAATGTTCTACTTCACACTGACAAGACATTCTTCACCCTTTCTGATCTTTTCTATCAAAAAAAGATTGCAAGTTTAATCTTCATTGCAACTCTTAATGACTCAGAAAACCTATGCGGCCAGTAATTGATATGTTAGATACTTAAGGCGGATGATCACAAGGGTTATCTAGATTGATTGGTAAACCAAAGTAGAAATCCTTCTTTTTTTGTTTTTACGATCCCTCGCTTCATGTTGTGTTTCATGGTCCGTCAGCCTATCTTTTGAATCATAAGACACATCCCTGTGTACTTTGCTACATTTTGAGATAACCTTTGGAACCCAATTTCTCTTATTTTTTTTATCTCCAGCAATCAGAACAATTTCTCAGAAGAGATTAATTTTTCTGAGCGAGTAGTCGTTGATGAATCACATAGCGGCAGTTTACCAGAGAGGTTGATTGATCGGCAAACAGCGTGCTTATTCTGACAACGTTCCATTCCCCGCCTAACTTATCAAAACAACTCATCACTTTATGTTTGACTTCCTACAGTAGAAATAGCTTCTAGAAGAGTGTACCGATGTGAGTACATGTATGACTGGCTCAGCAGCTGCATGTTAATATGTCAGTTAGAACCAGGAATGACCATAGTCATACTGACTTTTGCATTTGAAGTTCCTGCACCATACCTAGTTTAAGCGATCGGTTAAATCATTATGTTAGTTTGACGCAAGAGAGTATTAATTAGGATGAACAGACCTTCCTGTCGTCCATGGACCAGCAGTCCCTGATTTGGGTATCCTGTTCATTGGCTGTTATTTAATAGTCTCTGAAAACCTTCCCATTTTGTGGCTTCCACAAGTGGAATATTTGTATTTTTTCGGATATTAAAATTGTGATTTAAAATCTCCAGGTAAAAGCCAACAAACTTAATACATGCAAAGATGCCAGGAATGTTATTCATAAAAACTATGCCCCCAAGTTTATTTCAGTGCAAATTTATTTGTCGACACCTCAATTGTCCCCATTTTTTTAAATGATGTACAGCCATCAAACAAGAATTGTTCCCAGTTTTCATTTAAGAAATCTGGTCACATAACATTAAATTCATAGGAATTTAGTCATCAACCTTGTATTAATTTAATTAATTGTTTCGTGTTTAACATCATACCAAGGTATTTTGCTGAAATTCCGTCTTTGAATGGAAGAATTTTTAACTTTCACTTAATAACATAATTTGGTTTAAGGATAAAAGGACAGAGCTATGTGGAAAATATCATTATATGTGGTTTATATAATGGAATATGTTATCTAATGGACCTCCAGCCTAAAGACTTTATATTTTGGTCTTACATTCATGCTGTCATAATAAGCACTAACGGAACATTAACTTTCAAATCATAGAACAAAGCTAATACTTGAAGTGACTTTACATTATATGGTTGTGTTATACATGTACATGTAGTCTCTGTTTATCATTGGAATACACCTCCACCATATACCGGATTGTGAAATACCCTGGAAATGCCCTAAACACCAATCAATCAATCATTAAATCATTTTATTGGTGTTAACAACGTATTCAAGAAAACTCTTAAAAACAGCCCGCAATCTCGGCAGCCATCAGCAAACTACCAATCAATCAATCAATCAATATCCAACATGAATAATAAGCCCTTAAACATAGAGAGATTATCAATAAGCTCTGGAAAATACACCAGTAAAAGTGGCGTTCTCAAATCGCCAGATGACTACAATAAGGAGACAGTTGGCTTAAACACAAAACTATTAAAGACTATGATGTGCTGCCGTTATTTGCCCTCCCCAAAATGTTGTACCTATAGGCTATTTGATACAAAGGACCTTAATGTACCAATTCATCTGTACCACTCTATTTTTCTGAGAAAATATCCATATTCTAGTTTAACATAATAATTCTAAGTAACGATTCCTTTGTTGTTGTTATCCACATAATCAGACCTCTTTAACGGTCTATTCAAATCAGCCAAAAAAGAAACAATTATGAAATTCTGCTGTGACCCCATTCAATTATTCTGAAAGGATTTTCAAAGATACTTTAGCTCAATTATGAAGAAGGTTTGTGGCTCTTTAAATTTTGGCAGTTGTGTCTCCGCTGTAGATTTGCCCCTGGAGCGTTTTTTCTGGCCACTTTTGATGGAAGATTCTGAAAGACTAATGAAATATGGTCACCATTTGTGTGAATTTAAAAAAATCATGTGCATTGTTAAAAAATTTAAAAAAAATAAAGATACAATTTTGCTTACAACTTGGGTCTAACCTACTTCGATGCACCACACCAAGTTAGACGTGTACATGTACGTGTTTTGATATTTCGCAACTGGCTCCACTGGCCAAGTACATGAACAAGTATCCAGTTGACTGCAGCAATATTACAGCAGGCTGCATAGATGTACAAAAATGTACTTAGACATGGTGATTAGATTTCTTTAAAAGCCGTTAAATAACAATATCACAGGGACAGTTCTCATGGCTGATCAGTTTTCTGATCACCATAATTACTGAATCTCCATCAGGGTAAGATGATACCAGAGAGAGGATGACCTTGAAGCCCTGTAATCAACACTAATTCAACTCCCTCTATGACTCATCCGCTAACATACACCCTTAAACATAACATCCATGTCTGCAGTAGAGACAGAGGGCACATCGGTTCTCCCACAGATCTGTAACAGGGCACCAGGAGGTTTTAGAGAAATACCTCCTAACAGGGGCAGGTTTTCCGTGGGCAAAAAATGGTGGAAAAGAATATGATTCACAAGCTCTTTTTTTTTTTTTGGGGGGGGGGGGGGGGCTGTAAAAATGTAAACATGGCTTGTCTATCAGTATTTATGTATACACGGATTGCATAATCTTATTGGAATGACAAAATTTCAAAATCAATTTAGATCAAAAGAAAATTTTTTGTTGGGGGGTTTCTACCAATGTTTTTCATTTAGGATTTTAAATCTTGGTTATACAAGAAAGCATAGACATGAGTAGCATTGGAACTTTATATGTGGGTCTGATCTGCTTTAGGTTAATCTGCTACTTTTAAGGTAACAGTGAGCAAAATAAACATGTAAAGTAAAAAGATGAAGTGAAGACATTTCAACCGTAATATAAAAAAAAATACCGTAAGTAAACCTAAACTTAAACTCAGGATTTGTCCTGTGCATGGTAAATAATACACTAATACAGTATATACCAAAGCACAGATACACACCCATAGTGAACAGTAGCATAGAGCCAAAGTTGCACGGCAAACAGTGCTGGGAGTTACATGTAGCATACAGCCCTAGAACAGGACCATCTGTTCTACCAGAATAAGGAAGGCTGACCCCCACTGATGATATAACACACAGACTGATAGCATGAAACATAAGATGTCATTGGGAGTTCCCTACCACATCCCCCTACCTGATATCAGAAAAGCAGCTAGAACTCTATGATATACAGAGGCAAGTCACGCAACATACAATGTGCATTAAAAACAGTTTATTATTACAGGAAATCAATTTGCAGCAATTCTTTGTCTAGATTTTCCTTAAGATAACTTGACTTGCACAGAACAAGTTTATTGGTCTATTTTGAGGATATTACACCATTCTTGATTTAAAAGAAACATATTTGTGTTTTTTTCTACCTATACGGTATATCCAATAGAAACGACGGACATTTCCTTCCTTCGTGCTAACTTCTGTCACAAGTCCATAGCCAAGGATTTAGAAAGTAATAACTTTTTAAGTAACTCAAAAAATCCCACTTAACATTGAAAAGGGTGTGCAGCAAGCTCAACATTGTGTACAACACTAATGGGTTAGAGTTGAGAAATTGTATATGTAAACCCTCCTGTGGACATGTGCGTGAAAAATAGCATGAACATGTATTAAAGTCACATATGCACTCAAAAATTCTGTATTTTGGGTTTTCACAGAATCACATGAATTATATAGAACGAATAATTTTTATTTTAATGTGACCATTTTAATTGTTGAACTAACATCAAATCTGGCAAAAATAAAGGCAAACAGAATTAGTTGAAAAATCTAAATTTTTGGTGCGTATGTGACTTTAAGTTGGTCGTGAAGGGAGAAAAAAGGCGATAACCAGAGAACCAGTGTTAGACGTTGATATGTAATATGTAGGCCTAACATTAACGTCCAAGCTACTAGGGTAGTATACCAATAGCATAACTAACAATGAAAGATTTGTTCAGTTTTTCACTGATGGATTTGATTTGACATTTTGGTGCAGGAATCTGATTCCTTTTCCAGAAAATAAAAGCATTCTGAATACACACTCAGACTGAACATATCATATAATAAAGTAAATTTCTCCTCGTCAGAAACAAAGTTTTAACTTATTTTAAAATAATCAACAGTACAGGACAGAGAATATAGCAACTCTTCTTCCTGTGAGTACAAAATGGCAACCATATGAGAACACACAATTGTAGTAATTTTTACATAAATTTACTGGAGATCTGGAAATACATGTATTTAACATGTATTATTCCATCTTGAGTAATCAGTGTTTCAAAGAGAGCTAAAACAGGGTACATGTGATGATATTAAGTTTAGTTGAGCTGACCAAGCAGAGGTTAGAATGATCCCTCTCCCTAAATGAGAAGCCCGGTGATTCAATAGATTGTGAACATATTTTATAGCAATTTGTGATACAAACTTTCCTTTAACAACATGTACGGAAAACGGTTAGTCTTTAGTATCTACAGGTATAGGGTAACTTTTTAGAAGCTTCTTCCAAACAAACAGGCACACAAATATGCATTGCTTTCTTCTAGCATTCTCATGTTGACAGAGCTCTGAAAACAAGCATGCAGTTTGAAAAATAGGGATACCATTTGATTCTCATTTTTTCACAACAGAAAACATGCTCTCTTGTAATAAACAGTTATCAAGTAAAATGGTCAACACTTTAGACATTTGAATGTGGGTTGATAATGAATGCTGCCTGTCTTTGTCAACCGTGGTTCTCCTTGTCTAGGGGACACCAGCCTCTTCTGAGTTAGGCTTTCGTTTAGGGGTCTTTAAAAAAAGGACAGATAGGTCATAAATTTGGCTTGACAATGACAAACCCCAGCTTTTGAAGTTTTCAAGGCTTTTCTTAAAAAATCCAATAAAACAACAAGAGAGGAAACTGACACACCAGCCTTTCTTAGTGGTTTTATGACCTGTATTGGATGACAATGGGTCTTTATTGGGTGGGCAGATTGGTCAGATTTGCCTGACGATGTCAAAGGCCAGCTATTGAGGCTCCAAGAAAGTGCATGTGTGGCTGATCTGATAAAACAACAAATGAATGTAAGCTGTACATGTAGTTGCAGCTGTGGAATAACCAGCAGAGGGTAAGAATGAAAAATATGCCAAGGGACAGAAAATATCAAATAAAATTTATAGGTCACTGTAATTAATGTACATGTATAAGCCCCCAAAAAAATAAAGTAAAAATTTTTTAATGTTATTGTTATGTTGACAAAATATAAGGATTTTTGTTACCTATGAAAGTGATATTTCCTTGCATGTGAAAAATACTTTAGTTTCGTCACACAAAAATGGCACAATTCTAATGTGATGGACGTGTTTCATTTTAACATGCAACTTATAGGCGACATTTGATGTCGTGAATTAATTAACCTTAAGTTTTAATTGTTATTTTGTTTGATTGGCTTTTTTAAAGATACTAAAGGTTATTTCACTCATATGACAGCATGCCACCCTCAACAACACTGGCAACAAAGAAAAACACCATGGATAATAATATTTTGCTCTTATGAATGGTGGAAGTGTTATGAGAGTAATATTAACATGTATTTAAACTGTGTAAAACCCTCCACTGATTTACTTAGTTTCTGATACAGCCCTTAAACATGTTAAATATGTTGTATCCATAAAACACTTATACAATATAATAAAGAATATATATGAGCTGTATAGAACATAATAAAGACTGCGGTCCAAAATCTCAAAGGAAGTAGTTTGCCTTAGGGCAGAACTTCCTCGGACATAAGCCCTAGGGCCCAATATTTCTTCACAACACATTCTTGAGAAAAGAGTAGATAATGGCATTAGAAATTCTCAAGAACTGAAAAGAAGAACAGATCAATATAATATGTTTGCTTATTAATTTCCAAGACTGCCATATTGATCTAAAAGCTTAGATACAAATACCATTATTTTGGTAAAAACAGAATTCATTTATTGGTAACCATCATTTCTTTTAGCATATAAAAATGCCATTTAATCAGAAGCAGTTATAACACATAGTTACTAAGTGAATCATCATTCATGTATTAATTGAGGGAATAATTTGGATGACATTTGGATAATTATTGACACAGTTAACGTGGCCCTCCTCCACGATAAGATAATTCCATGTTGTGGTGGTTATCAGGAATGTCAGGGATGGAAATAAACCTTTATCATAAATGTCAATAAAAATTAATTAGATTCGTTTCAGAAATATAATAATGCTAGTCAACTTTAATTAATTCAAGGTTGAAAAATTCCAGTTATTGTCATTTTTTTCCTTAAAGGGAACTTTTACTACGTTTTATGTGTGCTGTTCTTATTTACCATATTAAATAAAGATGATTTTACTATTATTTTTATTTTATTTACCACCACCCTTAAGGTTTTAATAATCCTCACGCAAATTAATAACCCCCAGATAGGGCTCTCTCTACTCCAAGCTATGACGTACACGTATGGGTAACTCGCTTGCTATGGGCGAGAAATTTGTAAACGTCCATACATTTTTATACAATTTTTTAAACTTCACAGGCATTTTTTTAACACAAGCTAAAGTTCTGAGCCCATAGGTCACGTGTACATGTACGTCATCAAATCTCTCTTTTTTGATTTATTAATTAAAGATAACAAATTCTAACATTTCCACGGTGGCAAACAACATTTTTAAATGCGTTTCATTGTTTGAAAGTAGAATTTTATTTATGATTGTTCCCTTTTAAAGGCCTTCCTTTTTGCTTGCTCCTTTAATACTCACACTATAGACAAAGTCAAATAAAGTTCAAACAAAACATGGACATAAAGCAGAACAGTACAGAATAAAATATTTACATGCATTACAAAGTGGGTTTCGAAGAGTCGATAGAGTAAAATTATTTTTTGTAAAAGTAGGGGAATAAACCCATAGATAAGCAAACAAAATGATCAGGCAAATAAAATTAATAATAAATTAATATATAAAAAATAATTTATTTATATTTCCAAGAATATCTGATCAAATGAGAAGCTAGGCAACAAATATTTTATAGATATATTTATTTATTTGACTTGTGTTTAACCCTGTAATCAACAACAACAGTACATATATAAAGATATAGAGGAACATACATGTACCTTAACTGGGTGTATACATAGATAGATAAATATTGACTTTGTTATTCAACACAATTGTTTTAGAATTGTTTTAGTATGATGGTCATGTTATTTTGATCTTTTTTGGGGGGATGTTTTAAAGAGGTAAACCCCTGTTGTTAAATAAATGTTTTATGATAATAAAGAAATAAGGCAACAAAAAAGGTTTTAAACCATTTTGGAAAAAAATAATCACAAGTATATTGAATTGAATTTGTGGTTAAAACATATTTGCAATCACTTGTCATGTTACTAAAACAATGACCAATTGTTAATGCAAAGTCGTAAACATGCATGCTTTGAGATTGTATATTAAATCCCTAGTTTTTAGTATTGAGACATCCAGCTATTTTTTAATGATCATTGCCCATTTTATCTGATCAATACAAAATGTTAATTATACCATTATCATTGATTGGCATATTCAATTTCTTATCTCCAGTCCATATTAACCGTTTTATTAATGTTTCTTTGGCTATTGTATGTAGAGAATTTACATGTAGACTGGGAATTAACATTGTATTGATGTTCATACACATTTTGTCTGGTAACACATCCAACTACATGTAGTTCTAATTTTATTCTTCTGGTATTGTCGGTGTGTCCTACAAAGCTGACTTCTACAAAATGCTTTTCCAGTTGCATCACGCCGAACCCAAACGACTTGGTCTGACATTAGCTTAAGCATGAGAATAAAGTAGTGCTCAATAACCTGTATTGGATGACAAAGGGTCATTTTGTCTTGATGTCAAATTCAATTGGTTGTTTTTTAGAGTCCAAAATAATTTTGGAGATTTATTCTGAGTAAAAAATTCATATATTTATTTTTCTCACCAAAAACAAATGACATTTTACTGGCGTTGGAAAACACCTTGTCTTATCACTTTTGAACTATTTTGAGTAAAATAGTTTTTGTATAAAATCATGATGTTAAAAAAAGTGGGGAAAATTTGCATACTTTTCGTCAATATAAACAATAAAAGGAATATCATAATGTGAATACCATTATAATGGTCATCAGATGTGTTAACTTTCCCAACCCTCAACGTCAGCAGCAACAATCCCCCACTCAAACAAACACACTACTCCATTGCACAGTGACAGTATCTTTATTAATTCATACAGGTCTGTTTTTATTGTTTTGGGGTTTATGCCATACTTACCCTAAATGCTTGACAAATTTGACCCCCTTCACAATTTAAAAAACTTCACTTTATGCAAAGGGTAAGAAGTGTAGAAAAAATTAAAAGAAACTTCGAATATTGAATGTCTATATTTCAGCTCGCTATAACGAGCTGAAATATAGACATTTTTTCAAAATGGCTTCACTATACAGAGTTTCTCTTATTATTTTCTACACTAAGTTGATCTGTGGTCATACTTCATTATGTTAGAAGTGTACACATGCAATTTTGAAATTTTTATAGAGTTTAGACTTTAAATTACCAGAAAATGTTTTAGTTCCAAATTCACATTAAAACATTCAATAAATTACTTAAAGTTTGTGCCCTTAGAGATAAATTTTGTTGAGGATTTAAGGTAATATTATTTCAGCCCCATGGGTGAAGAAAACCACCCACAACGTCACAGGCAACAAACAGAATAATTGAACATGAAACAAAATTGCTTACTTTACGCTCTTTTAAATGGCTCATAACGATTTTTCCAGTTTAGAATAAAGGTATTAAATCCAGGATCAAAAGGTTATTTGAAAGATTTCCAGGTGTGACCACAGATGTATTTTCACCTTCCACTTTTCAAATAAATATAAGACGGCTTTAGATTTAAATCAATTTTCTGGTAGTACAGATTTAAATAACCATAACAGTAATCTTGTGTCAGCACAATGTAGTTGTATAGATCTAGAGACATATTGAATCACATTAGCTTCCATCTAATGCCCACAAAGTGACAGTCTATAGGTAAAATCAATACATGTATTACATTGTTCATCTCAGCTTACCTTATCTCTGAATGAGATTATATTGATAGTATATGTAACTGAATATAAGGAAGTATCATACGATTCTCTACTTTTCGACGTGTTTGGCTTTGAGCCAACAGAATTTTGGTTTGTTTGATTGGTGTTTAACGTCGTACTCAAGAATATTTCACCTGTATGACGACTAATTATTAGTTATTAATTTGCGTTGCCAGTGTATGGTGGAAAACCGGGAAGAAACCTCGTAAAAAACACCCTGCGAACTACTTCCCTTATAAACCTTAGGCCCACAGACAGAACATTTGGCCAATTCAATATTGATATTTCTGACTCAAACAAAAAAATAATTATACTGAATTCAAGACATTTTGATAGCTGTCTTAAATATAAATGTATGAATGAGTTTGAGGAAACCACCCTAATGACCCTGTCAACACAGAAGATGCCACGATACATTTACAGGGGGGGGAAAGCAGGAAACCACAACAAACTGGCTTCAAGATGCCCCTTCGCCCAGAGAGCATCAAGGCACATGAGGCTCCCACCTAAGAACCGGCTATGTTTTAAAACACACATCAATCCTCTTTATGGTACCTGATGATAGCATTGCCAACAATGTTGTCAAACAAGTCCAACCTGATTGTGTACATGTAGAGCTGTTGCATATTAAGCTATTGATGGAAATTCAAATAATCACTTGGTCACAAATTATATTTAAAAATTTTTCTTTTATTATAAATACAACTAAACAATCTGAAAGTTTTAGTTAAATATAAATATCTTAACTTAAGAGCTAAAATGCTTCAAATGTGGAATTGTTCCCTATTATTTTAGAAATGTCTCTATCAAATACAGATGTTAAGGAGGTGAACAGAGTGGAGAATGGCTGGGATATAAACCATAATTTATACACCACCTCCCAGACAATAACACCATGTCCTGATACATGTACCTGTACCTGGTTAAACACAGCTGGACTTTACAGATGTTTCGAATCAGTTAAAAGAAACACAGCTAGACTGGTGATGTTCCAGAACATATGAAGCAGTCAGCCCCCAATCATATGGTGTCAAAACCATCTCAGCTTGTAATTAGACCGGTTTAAAGGAGCTGGAATTACATGTACATTTTGAACAGAAATACTGAATCTTACACCCCTGCCATTCACACTCTGGCTTATTCTCAGAATATTAACATTTAAATACCAGACATGAAAGTATCAAGTAAACCAGCAACTTTAATATTTGATTGATTGATTGATTGATTGAATTGTTGGTGTTTAAAACCACATTCAAGGGTATAATTTAAGTTTCTAAGATTAATCACTTTCACCCAACAGTTTACATGGTGCACCATATAGGAGCCAATAACATTTAGAAATTACAGTCAAAACTCTAGGTGATTTAAGGTGAAGAAATTATAACCACAGTGTGTACAATACCTCTTTATGGTATGAAAATTCCGTCTTAGTTTAAGATCTCAATATCATAAAAAAATTATACCCAAAAACACTTTGACAACTTGTCAGCAAAGCGCAACTTTAAAACTAAACTTTTGCCAAACAGTGTCAAGAATAAAATTATTCAAAATGAGCAGCATAGTTTTCTTTCAAACTGTACTTTCTAGCTTACAAACTGATTTTCTCTGAATCAAAGTGGAAAATTAATACTCTGTCTCTGGAATATAGGGTATAAAGGATAACGTCTCCCTGAACCATTGACAGGCTTTGAGGCATCTCGACTTGAAGACATGAAATTGGCTAAACCCTTCCCTCGACATCAAGGATTTGAATCTATTATTATATGTGTTTATTTGCCACATCTAGTTGTTTAAACAGCAGGTTATTTAAAACATGATTGATCCCTTGAGTCAGCTTCTTCTATTGAAAAGGAATAATGATTAATCAAATGCTACATGCATGACAGTATAAAATTCAACATTTAATGGCTAATAGCCAAGTCACTTGATTTTTTACACTCCGTGGAAAGATTGAACAATTGGCTTTCAAATAATCCCTAAAACTAATAAGAACTAACTGTAAACCATCACTGATCAACCTAATTGATCAAACCTAATCTAGAAAGCTAACTGTAAACCATCATTGATCAACCTAATTGATCAACCCTAACCTATAAAGCTAACCACAAACCATCATTGATCAACCTAATTGATCAACTCTAACCTATAAAGCTAACCACAAA
>JAVFBZ010177713.1:5490-15705 GCA_032466195.1 Katharina tunicata
CCACTGTATACTCCAGTGGTCTCCCACCTGAGCCACCCCACAGAGGGAGGCTCATCATGTCCAGGAACCACTCACAGAGCCACTTGTCACCATGGCAAATATGTGAATGGTATAAACGGCATAGACAGTAATATTGGACAAATAGACTGAGTTTTCAGGGTTAAACTTCCTTTTAAGCTAAAAGGCCTCCCAATACATGCAAATAGTGACAGGCATGGTTTAAAATAATAATAATAAACTTTATTTAAACACGGGCAAGCTATCAGTACAAACTGTTTTTCATAGAAGCCGTGGGCTGTAACAGGAGTTGGAATTAATGAAACTAACAATATGAAGAATTGGATTTTTTTTTGTTATAAAAACATATTTAAGAAGATTTTATAAAAGTAAATATACATTTAGATAGATATAAATATCTTATTGCACATACTAGTTAAGAAGAATATACATCAGCAAAAAATGCTGCACAAGCTGGTTTAAAAATATGTCAGTTTTTACTGTTCCTAACGTTGAATGGCAGTGAGTTCCAATTGTTTGCAGCACTAACATGACTAATAACAAAAGACATTCGACGTAAAACTGTCCGAGAAAAAGGTACACATAGAAAAAAAAAAGTGTGCTGAACCCACTGGTAACATACCATAGCACATTTTCCGGACAACACAGCAAAATGGCTTACTGATGCCCCTAGGCTCAGAGAGCACCAGGGCATAGGAGGCTCCCACCCAATTAACCGCTTTTAAATCTTGAACATAATAAGAAACCAAATGTAAACCAGAAAAGCATATATATACCAGCACCTACCTCTAGTTTGTTTTCTAGCGTCATTCTTGGATGAGGGGACTTGCCAATGGCTAACTCTGTGGCGTATTTCTGATAAGCTGTCTCTAAAACAGTCAATGTCTTCAGGTTTAGGGCTTTGTACCTCTTCTTCTTCTCTTCCCAAATAATACCAGAACTGAAACATTCAAAACCGATTTTCCAAAATCCCCAATTCTCTAGCTCATTTATGATTAGCTTGGTTGTTTCATTAGACTTTTCCACTAATTACTTACTTTAAGTCATTATGCTTTTCAACAGTTGAAAGCTTTATTTGTTTCTTTGTCTGATTGAGGCTTAACATCGATACTCAAGGTTATTTCACTCATACGACGACTTGCCAGCCCAATGGTTGAAAGAAACCACCTTAAGCGAAAACGGCAATATGGAAGACGACACAATTAATACATTTACAGGACCAAAAAAGGACATCACAACAAATCAGCCTTAGGATGCCTCTTAGCTCAGAGAACCCCAGTGAGCAGGAAGCTCCCTATACCCGAGAATAAGTGAAGGATGAAGTTAGCCTGATTCCACAGTAAATTGGCTTCCTGATGCTCAATAAGCACCATCAATTCAGGGTACCGGAAGCTCCAGCAAAAAACTAGTATAAGCTAGTCGGTAGTTAGTTTTGTTTATCTTTGGTATCATTTTATTAGCACCACACAGAAAAACAACATGGTCTTATTTTCATACACTTAAACTGTTTAACATTTTCCAGATTACTTATTTTGTAGATTTGTTTCTCTTCCGCTCAATCTTCGTTTACAAATACAAGTAAAACAACCCAGTAAGCATTATATTGGATAATATGGTAGTATCCATAGCAACAAAATGAGAACTTGTCTGTTACCTGGTTATACCCATATACGCGACTTCGGTTTGGTTGCTGTTGTTCACCAACGAGAGGCCCATTCCTCGTAGCGATACATTAATCTCTTGATCAATTCGCTCCAATGAATATTCAGCCTCCTGTGAATTAAATCCATATTAATTTTGTTAACGAGATGGTTTGCATTTCACTTGATATGCTCACTGGCATCCATATCGAAGTACAATGTATGGTAGGGCTATTTATCCATACTTGAGTTTTTGGTCTTTTTATGAAGGAGATAAATACATTTAGAACTTCAGAATGATTGATTGATTGGTGTTTAACGCTGTACTCACTAAAAATTTCACTAATATGACTGCGCTGAATTCCAACAGTAGATAGAGACTCAAAACAACCATAAAATGTATAGTTACTTTAGAGTTTTTGTTCTTGGAAAGATAATGTTCCTCCAGTGCTAAGTATGACAGCATGAATATAATATGGAAACATACTGACCTTAACCGGAGGGCGATTTCAGAAAGAAAATATAGATATCTTGAAAGTCTCATTTGTTTGGTGTTATTTTATTTATTTTTCTCATAAATATTTTTAATTCACAAAGTTTGGAATGTTGGCTCCTACTTTAATTTGATAAATATATTGATATTTTGACAGATCAAATTAAATTTATTGGTATTTTGGGTCCTTAAGATGCTAGCCTGGGATTGGTCGATGAACCAGTCTCGTTAATCTATAGTCTCCGGTACAACTTACCCTTTCCACTTTAGTGATCACTTCCATATCTTCTGTAAAGAGAAGAACTCTCTGAGGCCCATCCAAGAAGGACATCCAATAGAGTTTGCTCTCTGGTAGATAGAAGATGTTACCCACATCATCCTGAAATGGGAAGACCATGTACAGTAGCTTAATTAGAAGGGCTTGAATGTTAACACACACTGTAAGATTTGTTCTCCTTGGATTTGTTTGTTTGTTTGATTGGTGTTTAATGCCGTACTCAAGAGTATTTCACCTATATGACGACTTATTAAGGTTCTCCTTGGAAAAATATGACCAGGCCAAAGCAAAGTTTCTCGATACAACTTCATTGTTAAGCAAGGCTTGAAATTGTATTGCCATGTTTGTACAAACTGGTGATTTGTTTCCTGCGAAAGAGTTGTTGAAGTTGTTTATGGTGACTACAATAACAAAGAGTTACCTCAATATAACCTCAACAATACAGACACTCGGATCTATACTCCATAATCAAATTTACACCAACACAGTTAAATAATTTATGTTATATTCTTATATACTATTATTTATTTTGGTGAAATTCAAATCTCCAGAGTTTAAAATAACAATGATTATATTATGTTTGTGTATAATGTTTATATTACATTTGTGTATAATGATTATATTACGTTTGTGTATGATTATATTACATTTGTATATAATGATGATATTACATTATTAAACTTTTTGTTTGTTTATTTGTTTCGGGTTAGACTGCATACTCAAGGTATAAGGGCCAAAACATTAACATAACATTAACAAACCAGGACACCAAAACAAATACGCACCCTGTGCCCCTTACTTCAGAGAGCACCAGGGCACAGGAGGCTTTAATGACAGCTATAAAGATATAGATATATTTGATAGCTGAGAGGGTGACTATAATCCAATGTATTACCTTGGTAAGGTCGTTCCTGACGCCTTTCTTCTCGCCACACGCCCACACAAGTTCCCGTTTACCGAGGGCATCCTCCCATGTGTACAGCACAGCTGATTTCCCACCCAGAGACTGCACATTCTTAGAGTCACTGAAAGGTCATGGGTTAAATATAGTACTTGTGGCTTGTTTGTTTGTTTGAGATTTAGGCCGCAGATAAGGTTATTTCACTCATATGACGGTGTACGTGTACCAGCACAATGGGTGAAGAAAATCACCTAAACAACCTTGATAACAAAGAATTAAGACACCACAATACATTTACAGGGCGAGAAAAAAAAAAATGAAACCACTACAAATCAGCTTTATGTTGGCCTTTAGTTCAGAGAACAAGAGGGCACAGGATGCTCCCACCCAACCACTTGTCAAGCTGATTTGATGTTGAACCCTTGATTGAAGTGTACATCAACACACCTACATACAACTGTTAATATGTTTATTGTTATGTTTTAAAATACAAAATGGTACTAAGAACAAGAATCAATGTGCCCAAAGCATATTTCCCTTAGCCTAAGAGCCCCAAAATATCACTGTGGTTTGATGTTTATTACTAATTTGGCACCAAAAAAGACAGCAAATTTGTTAACAACAAACTATGACTGTATTCACAAAATGTGTTTAATATAACTGTCATTAAACTTCCAGCAATGATATAATGACAAACAATAATAAATATATATTTTTTAAACTAAGAACATTACTTTAGCCAAGATATATGACATATATTGGACAACAGTTATAAGAAGCAAATAACAGTCAAATAAGAATAAAAACAAGTTTGTTCTTTCTGAACTTTACGAAGTTGTATCTTAATGAAACTTAATAAATGACATTAAAGGACTGTGTTTCAGAATTATTAGTTTCTGATAGTCTTCCTTGTCAGAATTTTATTTTGTTGTAATTTTTTTTATATATATTTTTTATTATTATTTTTTAAATTATATTTTATTTGATAATTTATTTTATATATGGCTGTATGTTCTTACATGTTAATTGTTTCTATATTATTTCACACTGTTCAATATTTCAAGCTTCGCTTTGAATTTTTATATTATTTCACACGGTTCAATATGTCATGCAGGGGGAAGATCTGCATCATTTTGTTATGATTTTACCCTCATGAAATAAAGTTTCATTATTATTTATTATTATTATTATAATCCTGCATCCTTTCTACCAGCTACATGTGCTATAGAAGAATACTACTGACCTCTGGCTGAACGTCACACTGAGGTTCTCCGTGTGATTCACCAATAACACAGATGCACAGCCATTGTTGTACTCCCCGATCGTTGTCACCATGGACGACTCTGTCACATGACATTCTATGTCTAAACCACCGTACTGAAAAGAATTCAATTTTAAATTACATGTAGTTTTATGTCTTGTTGTAGAAGCTTGTTAAAATATATTTATTTATCTGCTAGCTGTGTTGGCATCAGAGTGCTACACTAACATGCAGACAACGTATAGGCAGTGTTATCAGGAAAAGTCCATCAATTAGCTTTGCATAGGATTGATTGATTGACAAGTGTTTAATGCCATGTTAAAAGGTATTTCACTTATATCACGTTGCTGTATTATAACAATAGACAGCAACTCTTACACATAAAATGTGAAGTCACTTTATTGTTTTTCCTGTTGGAAAGATAATGTTCTTCCAGTGCTAAGTAAGAGAGCATGAGTATAATCTGGAAACATACTGCCCCTAGCAAGAGGGCAGCCTTGTATGGGACAATACTTGAGCAACTCGGAATAATGAAAAACTCATTTTCAGATCTAAATTTCACCATGATGATGGCAATTTTCCTATTCATTAATTGACTGTTGCTTAGAGTCGTACTCAAGAGTATTTCACTTACATGACGATTTTGTGTTACAGGTGTACCATGGATAACCGAGAAAAATCCCTGTTAAAACAACCCCGCAATATGTGAAATCACCAAACATCAATCATTCAATCAATCAATCAATTGATCCAGCTGTCTTTAGTAATTCCTGATCTGTTTACCTTGTTATCGAGCTTCATCAATGTGGTGTGGGCGGAGTTGATCAAGAAGGGTGTGGTCTCTTCATCAGTTAGTTTCACTTTCGCTTTGATCTTCATCTCTTTACCAGTCTGTTGGGGCCAGAAGGGTAAACATTGCCCTGGTGTCACGTCCACCCATATGGCGTTTTCTGCCACCTCACTACAGCTGATGGCAGTCTGAAACAAGAATTACAGCTCTGATTGCTTTGTGTTTGCTTGATGAAGAGTATTTCACCAATACCATGATATAGATAAAGCAGCCAGTGTTCGATGAAAAATGGAGAGTTAAACCCAGTGATCTTTGTTGCCACTGGCAAAGTCTGTTATTTTTTATTTTCTCCGACATTATTATATATCGCCATTTATGTCCACTGTTATAGGCATCTACTCAATCTAGCTATTCAAGACACTATGGAAGAAGTTAAACACTCTTGTATTCTGATGCCCAATGTCTTCTTACTGCTATTTGTGATTTTGAGTTCATTTTTGGCCTCTCTTTACTCAAGCTAATTCTATCAAATACCAGTAACCTTAGGCGGTACTTACAAGGAAAAACAGTTTATGTCATCACTGCTTGTACAACCGCCAACCTTACTATACAAACTTTGAAGAACTGTAGAACGGATGACTGTTTCAAAAGCGTGTGGGATCTTTCTGTTATATTAGGCATCAAGGAAAAAGCATGGATTGCGGACTCGCCTCGCTTTACCTTTCGCGAAGCAAGCTGTCCTCTGGTGCGTCATCCATCTAAACAACACCAGAGTTTGGTTGGAGAAAGTATCAGTGACGTTGACTTGACCCCTGTCACTACTATGTCTCACCACAGAGTAAACTGTTATTTCAAGAGTTTGGATAATGTTTTGGGGGAGTTGGAATACAGATTCTCAGAAAACGACCAAGACGTGTTTTAGTGGCTCTTGGGGATATTGTCATTAGTGAAACCCCAAAAAGTCAAAGCTTTGAATTAGTTAGCCGCTTTTATGGCATATATAAAGATTTACTTATCGTAGATCATGAAATGTACAAGAAATTTAGAGATGATCAGGAGAATTTACAGTCAGTACCGGTATCTGGAATCCTTTCATGTTTACACCAGAATGACCTGATAAAGTTTCTTCCACGCTTCGCACTTGTTGTGAAAATATTTAGTGTCATTCCAGCAACATCTTGTTCATCAGAACGTTCATTTAGTGCCTTGAGGCGGTTGAAAACTTACCTGCGTAGTACGATGTTTCAAGATTGACTAAGCAGTTTGGCTCTTATTTGTATAGAGAGGTCGTATGCTAATGCTGTGCAGAACCATAACATTGACGCTATCATAGACACCTTTGTATCCCGACGGAGTAGAAGATCGTTTTTCTTATGAAATTTTAATAAACTTCCAGGCATATTATTGGGATAGGAAAAACGAAAAAGCCATGACTAATCTTTGATTGCTTCTCTTACTTTTGTTCTAATGGATATTAGGGTGTTTTTTTCCGACAGTTTAAAGGTAAATAGTTTAAATATGAACAGCTAAATAACGCAATTTGATGATTTTATTTGCCGTCATCCATGCAGAGGTCAGAAATGACGTCTTAATGAAAAACGTTCAAAGGAACTGTCTGATTTAAGTGAGCTGAACGTCTTGCTGAACTGTGATTGGCGGCTTTGGGTGACAATACCGTCTTACTGAACTGTGATTTAACGGATTTGAGTGACATGAACGTTGACTGAAATGTGAATGGCTGATTGGGTGACATGAACATCTTACTGAACTGTGATTGATGGATTTGAGTGACATGAAAGTATTACTGAACTGTGATTGGTGGATTTGAGTGACATGATTCCAATGACATGATTCCAGACAAACAACAACTCTAGACTTGTATATTTCGCCTATATTCGATGAGGACGGTGTAAAAAAAACGAACAATATTTTTTTCTGTTTAAAAGCTCAACTTTGCGTTGGAATTGGAAACGAGCAATAGAATTATGAGTCTTGTAGTTCTGATAGTCCAGTTACTCAATATCTCCCAAATCGTTATTTATCACGTCATTCATGTTCCAAGTAAGGTTTCTTCAAATAACAGAAACAAACACAACAATAGAAACACAACAATATGTGCTTCGACCCGTCTCCATTGTATAGATCTGTCTATTAGCGGTACATACCATACATATATATTTATTGATCATAAATAATTTTCGGGCAAATGATACTTTTTTCGGGCAATAAATAGTCTGCCCCGACTAAAAATACACCATCCCCTACGCCTACAGTATGGACGGCGTGCCAGCCCAAAGAATGAAGGTGAGAATTTTACAATGATAGTGTTGTTCTCAGAGGAACACCTGCTGGGCTGTTATTGTCACAATGATTACAATTGATTACACTGATTGTTACAATTACAATTGATTACATTGATTGTTACAATGCTTACAATTGATTACATTGATTGTTACAATGCTTACAATTGATTACATTGATTGTTACAATGACTACAATTGATTACATTGATTGTTACAATGATTACAATTGATTACATTGATTACAACTCATTACATTGGTTGTTACATTGATTATTATTTGCCTACCTCAGACGTGTTGACCAGCATGTAAAATGGAGTGAATGTCACAATCTTACTGAGACCAGAGCTCGTCATATCAATTCTGACACCACACTGAAAAAATAAAACATATTGATAAGATGATCCACTGATTAATATTATTGAAATTCATTTGATGTCGTCTAGAGGCTGGAAATGAAGACTAAAGACCAATATTGTATGGATAACACCATATTTGATTACAGTACCAAATTAAGTAACCTTTTGGTTTGTTTGTTTGTTTGTTTGTTTGTTTAGGGTTTTAGGCCGTACTTTTAGGTAATTTTATTCATATGACAGTGTGCCAGGCTAAATGGTGAAAGAAACCACCTTCAACAACATTGACAAACAACAAATCGGCTTCCTGGTGCAGGTTATTTCAGATAGCACAAGGGCACAGGAAGTTACCATCCAACCCACCTACAAGAATGAATTGAAAAATTCTCTTAATAGATTTTCATTTTGGGTGACAAATTTTCACATTTTACATTTTAAGTACCGGTACTGGGAGAAATATGATATTCAAACAAGTTTCCATATTTTATAATTGATGCAGAAATATAAAACTATGAAATTAAAATAGAAGAGAACTTTCAGGAATATTTCAATAACTGACAAATAAGAATGCTTTGCTGAATAAAGTAAATAACCTGATAACCATAACCTTAAATTAATTACCATTTCATCAGAACAAATAATCATTAGAGTCAAATCAACTGACTGAACCACCACAACCTGGAGGTCTGGGATTATCTGGGATTATCTGGGATTATCTGGATTACTACAATGTCTATAGGATTAGTGGAAATCAAGTTAACATTTATTTATTACCCTGTTTGCCGAGACAACATCTATGTTATTTGATCACAGGATTAGCCTCTTTGGAAGTAACGCTTCAGGTTATTTCAATTAAAAGTATGATAAGGTCTGTGTTTGACATCTTACTAAAAATTATAATTTCACTTATATGATGACCTAATGTATTTAGTAATTACGGTGGACAAAACGTAGAATGCTTGGAAGGTAACCAACTATGACCCTCACAATTCAAACCCAACCTTTACATGCGTTTTGTTTGTTTGCATCAGTTGAAAAAACATGGATGGGCCTTAATGGTGAAGACAACTAAGATACTGTACCTCAAATATATACATAACCAAGTTAGACCAGGGCCAAGCTGATTCAATATTTGAATACAAAATAAGAAGGTATTTTTGTTTGTGCCACCATATTCAATTTAAATTTTGCATCGGCATCACTTTCAAAATGATGAAGCAAGACCTGATTAGTCAGTTTTTGTGGTTCTCTTTTGAAAAAATTTTCAAAGCAATTTTCTTAATTTCAACAAATGACGTTCAATGAATTCAACCAATTCATAGCCTCTCAGTACGTATACATTTATCCCAGTAAAATATCCTGATTATCACTATATTTTCAGCAAAACAACACATTTTCTCTAACAGTCTAACAGTGCAAAACAAGAGCCAAATAGTAATGCATCAACAATACAATATTTCCAGGAAATATAATTGCAAATCAGGAAATATAACGACAAATCTTGTAAATATTAAATTTAGATAATTTCTACAAATGAACAAAAATTAAAAATGGTGAACACTGCAAAAGGGCTTAAAAAAAGAAGTGCATTAAAACCCAGTGGATTAACAAAAATCAAGTTGCTGAAAACAATTGCCGTTAAGTCTGAATTCAGCTTACACAAAGAGCAAACCAATAATTAACAACATGGATTATCAGGATTGTTTCTCGGTGTATCTCAATAGACCACAAATGTCTGGAATTACCAGTTAAAACCACAACGAGGCTAAGCTTAGGGAATCCCTCCAAGCCAGCCCAATAGGTGGAGGGAACCACCCTGAACGACACTGACAATACACAGAACACCACAGCAAACCGGCGTTCTGAAGCTTGAAGAGCATGAAGGCACAGAAGGCTCTCATTCAACCACCTACAAGCTTGTTTTAGCCCCTTAACTTGGAGAGCATGAAGGCACAGAAGGCTCCCACACAACCACCTACAGGCTTGTTTTAGCCACTTAGCTTGGAGAGCATGAAGGCACAGAAGGCTCCCATCCAACCATCTACAGGCTTGTTTTAGCCCCTTAACTTGGAGAGCATGAAGGCACAGAAGGCTCCCATTCAACCACCTACAGGCTTGTTTTAGCCCCTTAGCTTGGAGAGCATGAAGGCACAAAAGGCTCCCATTCAACCACCTACA
>JAVFBZ010177724.1:0-23414 GCA_032466195.1 Katharina tunicata
TTTGTGGTTTCATACAATACAAAGTGAAAGTGAATATAGTGAATACAATTTAAAACTGAACTAAACCTGCACATGTGTTTTGGACATCAGTCCTTCTAAACGGGAATCTCTGACTGCTTGACAGGCATTTTCAGTCATGGTTTTTCTTCCAATCGGCATTTGTGGTACAAATATATAAAACAGACTATTTGATTGGGTTAAGAAAGTAAACTGACATAACTTTAGACTTGTATAATATAAGCTATAAACTTTTGAGTTACTTTGACCTTGATTTAAGCCTCTCTTTAAATAAACCTATATGTTCCTTCATCGATTGGGCTGGCACACCATCATAAAAGTAAAATAACCCTGAGTACGGAGTAAAACCCCAGCCAAACAAACAAATTGTCCATATAATTAATAGCTGGTAAATTGTCATGAACCATGTCTAATTATTTTTCTATTTTATCTTCCATTGCGTATAAGTGATTGTATAACCTTTTTTTTTCTTCAGCCATGGGGCAAACATTACAGAGGGCAGCCAAATGGACATCGGCCAAGGATGGCTCAGATGGAAAATTAGAGTTCACCCCGATAAACCAAGATATTTTAAACGCAATTCTCCTGTTTTTAGAGGGTTTCAGCTCAAAGCACCCAGAGGAGGCTAAACTCGTGTTTAAGAAAGCCCTTACATGGGACACGAGTCTGAAACCATCTCAGTTTTCTGGGAGCGGATATTCTGAAAGGTATGAAAAGATCTTGTGTGCAATTTGTTGCCTTTTTCGGAAACTGCCAAAAACTTAAACTCCTTGAAATAAAATTGAACTATACACCATGTGAATACAAATGTATCAAAATTATCTTCCACTACAGAGCAGTTTATGGTTTGAGTTTTGATCATGTCTCGGTGCATGCAATACTCTAGATTGCTCTCACTTAATCGGATTGATGAAGAAGCGCCCTCTAGCGAGAAATAGTGGTCGCTCAGACGACTTGAATTGGATGTTGAATCAGGCATAATTTGTAATACATAAAATAAACAATTGCCCTATACATTTAAATCCAAAAGTAAATGGAAAGTAAAAGTAAAAGTTAACTTAAACGGAGTAAAATTACTTTTGAAAGTAAATTTTCTTTTTATTGTTTTTCACAGAGGTGAAGATGTATTCTCAGATAATATCGTGGAGAAGACTAACGAGTCTATGTTATCCATTAAGAGATCTGGGAATAATTATAACATGAGTGTGTATTCAATGGAGTTTGTTGAAACAATCATAAGATCAAGCGGAGATCGTAAAATGAAAGAGCTACGAGCATGTTTAGAATGTAAGTTATTACAATTTGTTAATCCACATATACAGGATGTCGATTTATTGTGGTGTCCTGTTTTGTTGATGTTATGTAAATGTTTTGTCCTGTTGCCAGCATCGTTTAACGTGGTTTCCTACATCGATTGGGCTGGCCCGCCGTCATATAAGTGAGATACCCTTGAGTAGAGTGTAAAACCCTAATCGTACAAAGAAATCAAATTAGCGAGGGCTGCGCTAGGACTTACAATGTAGTTAGTTGAGCGTTGGACTGCTGATCCCCATTCACTGAAGCCTGTATAAGTTCGCGTCACGTTGTTGACCGTAGGAATAACAAGGGAAGTTTCTTGTGGGTGCGAAGAGGTTTTCGTCTTGGTTTTCCACCATACACAGTTACACTGGCACACAAAGTTTTCTGGGGCCGGTTGTTCAAATGTGTATTAACTGTTGTATGATGTCGTATCACAACATAGTTTCTTTGTTAAGCCGTTCATTTAAGGCTGGTTTAATTTTTGAACAACCCAGCCTGGTTCTTTTAAATGAATGACCCTTTAGCTACAAGCAAGACATTAAACACCAATCAAATAAATCAATCTTGTGAGTGGGTTGCCGGTAGATCAATGGGTGTTTGTTTACGAAGTTTCTTCTTGGTTTTCCACCGTACACTGACACACACAGTCTTCAGTTCTTTTTGAGTGAAATACCCTTTAGCAAGACATTAAACACCAATAAAATAAATAAATCAAATTGACGAGAGTTTGTGTGAACTTTCCCTAGTGCTCCTTGCACTACATTGTACTGCACAGCTCGAAAGTAATTTTTTTGTGATATCAAACTTGCAGCAGGTTATTGGATGGTCCTGTTACCTGGTGCCCTATGTGCTGAGAGGCATCAGGAAGCAATTTTTGTTGTGTTGTCCTGTTTTTCAGCCTGTATAAATTATAACAGTGTTGTTAGGGTGGTTTCCTTCACCCATTGGGCTTGCACGCCGCCATGTGACTAAGTAACATGTAACAAGGCGTAAAGCCCCAATCAATCGATAAATCTGAGTTGTGCACTGTAAATTTCAAACTTTGTATTTTGTTAATTATTTATGAATACTACATGTGATTTGATTAGGTCTTGTTAAGTTTATATTTTATTTTTTGATATTTTTATTATAGTTTCTCAATTCAGATAAGCCTGAAAAGACAAAAAGAACTATTTTATAATATTTTTAAGTTTCTGAAATATAATTCATATGTTAAGTGTGATGACTAGACATGCTAAATTTGTTCACATGTTTACCTTTTGCTCATTACATTATAGGTAATCGAGATCCAGTCGCCAATATTTGTGGCGAGAGATTTGCAACGGTAGCTGGGGAAGACAACGCTCTGTTTCGTTATTTTGAAGAAATGACGAAAGAAATCGAAACTTTAGCTAGGCAAAGTAAGGAAGATGGTGAAGCTGATAGTAGCCAAGATATCCAGGAGAAGAAACGTGTACTTAACATGAGGCTGTTGTTGTTACGACTGGACGAACAACTTCTCAACCAATCAATTGCTAAGATTTCAAAGTGAGTTTTGCTGAATCTTTAGTTCAGTTTTCAGTTGGCCTCAAACTAAAGTTCATTATGTCATTACTGAACTCTGAAGGAATATTGTTTTTCCAACTGAGCAAAAATTCTTCAGATTTTTGGGTTGTGTTAGTGTTTGCAATCCGATTGGTCAGTTGGCCTCAAACTAAAGTTCATTATGTCATTACTGAACTCTGAAGGAATATTGTTTTTCCAACTGAGCAAAAATTCTTCAGATTTTTGGGTTGTGTTAGTGTTTGCAATCCGATTGGTCAATTGCTATCCCCATAGGATTTCATATTAGGTTACTACAGACACCTAATACGAACTTGGCAATCTGCCAATGAACGCACATAGAATGACGTAAGGATTAACCCCATCTGACAATCTACTCTATTCTATTCTGAAGAATATATTCACTTTGGAAATGGGAGGCGCATCTTATGCAAATGATGTGACGCTGTACACGCTTCACAATTAGGTCATTCGTATTAGGTCACTCAGTATACAGCAAAACTCAATCAGTTCATTTGCCGCTAAATCGACTGACGGTACAGATTTTCAGTTTTCATAATATTTGCAAACTCAACAATTGGCTCTTCGGGGTAATAAAATAGTTATGACGTTGTGTTGGACGTTACATCGTAGTATTTACATGGTCAGTTTGCTAATATCAGTCCCACCTAACGGCTCGACTGATATTTCCAAACTGACCATGTAAATACTTTGTATGAACCTCCGACAAACATCAGAACTAGTAATACACTGCCATCAGATAATCAAAATATCATTTTTATCTTTTGATCCACAGTGAAGTTCGTCTTAGCCCTCAAGCTGTTGAACAAGAAGTTACAAACTTGAAGAAGATGTCTGGCTATGATGAGGAGAAATACGTTCTGGAAGATATCAATTATTACGGTAAATATATTTCAAAAAATGCATGGCATCGTATTCATGGCATCAAGGTCGAGGCCCGACGTAAAACTCTATTCTTCCAACTTTGTGGCGACATAAGAATTGCCTAGGGAAGTTGTATTCATAGTTAAATTTAGGTAACCTTAATATCTACCGGCGAAACGCTTGTTCTCTTGGCTGATATACACTGTATGCTGTTTGCAAAAATTAGATATGCCTTTCTTCTTATTTAAGAGCAGGTGGTTGGGTGGAACTTGGAAGCCTCTTGGCGCTTTTGAGCTAAGGGCCGGCATCATGAAGCCCCATCATTTGTTGTGGTGTCCTGTTTATCAACCTGTTATTGTACTTTGACGTTTCCTATGTTGCCAACGTCGTTTTTGGTGGTTTCCTTTATCGATTGTCATATAAGTGAAACATTCTTAAGTACGGTGTTAAAGCCCAAATAAACAAGGCAGTGTTAATGACCTTGGGCTAATTGTTTAAATTTGTAATGTTGTTGTTTTTTTGTTTTCATTTATAAATTTTTTGTTCAAGTTATTAGGAAGCAGGTCTCTATTGGATCTTTTGACCTTATGCTAAATACTGAACTAAATACTGTTTCTAAATTTGACCAAGTTATGCTCACAACTTTTGTTCTCATTAAAAAAAAATGTATCTTATTTCATTATATATTTTCTTATGTCTTTAAAGAAACCGCTTTGCTCTATAATTTATCAAAATGATCCGTGAGTGGGAAGCTCCGGGTGTAATTGTCTTAGCAATATCCTCGGCTCCATTCTGTGCCAGCCTTACTACACCTTTGTAATGTCACCTCCTTCCTATAAGTGAAATAACCCTGGGTACAGAATTAACTGAACATCAAAAAACTAATTAATCAAGGGAATAAAATGAAAAAGAAACCATATGACCTTAAGCTTTTCATTGGTGATTCTAATTAATTTTTTTCCTCCTCATATTTTTAGACACTGGCTACATTTACCAGAACTCATGCCGCGCTCCTCCATGGAGGCAGGTCCACGGTGACATCAGTTACATAAGCGTCCAACCTCACGACACCGACATCCTGTACATCACGGCGAACACAAGCGGATTTCATGTCAATATGGTCAGTCTCCGTCCAAATTTGTTGCTTTTTTTAAGGGGAGGGGAGGTAACTGTAAAAACAGTTTCTTTAATTATTTATCCACTATTAACCTTCCATGTGTGCCAAGTTGTTTTGTGAAAATAGCTGGAGAAACTTTCCACAAATATATCAAAACTGTTAATTAACACTGACACCATTCTGGCACGCATTATCAAATGCTAACGAAGACATGTATATGTAAACCGTGACCGCAAAGTAATAAATATTTTAAAACTAATTAGTGGTAATTCTTTCCAGGGCCCAGATGTAGAGAAGAAAGAACTGAACTACGAGAAAAGTGGAGAGTATTTCAGAAGTCTGGTCAGTCTGTTGAAAGAAAAGAGTCCCAAGTTTGCTTCTTTGATTGACAAACAGGTATGATAAAGTATAATCAATTCACTTTTTTTTTCGTATTCACTGTTTAAAATTTGTTACGTCAGCTTGAAAGACATTAGCGTGTATATCTGGGTATAGTTTGTGAACCAAGTTAATTGTGACATGTTCCGTCTTTCATAAATCAATGGAATTCTAAACTTCATTTTGAATTATTTCAGGTCTTAGGACGGCCATTTTGTTTTATTACTCTGTAGAGGTTCTATTTACCTCTTTTTTTGTAACTTGGAAGTTAAAAGTTGAATCAAAAAGTGTTTAAAACTATTTGAGGATGCTGATTTGTTGTGGTGTCCTGTTTTGTTAATGTTGTGTAAATGTTTTGTCCTGTCTTACATGTCGTCTACGGTGGTTCCCTTCACCGATTGGGATTGCACTCCGTGATTTAAGTGAAATAACCTTGAGCACAGCGTAAAACCCCAGTCAAAAAAACAAACAATAAAACTGTTTGAGACTTAAATTTAACTACCCGTGTATAAAATTCGATGCTCGTACCTTTTTTTTCTGTCGGACTTTTTTTTCTTTTCTTATATTTACCTTGTGTTATGTCATCAGGAATTTGTAGTCCAAGAAGAAAGGAAAGAACATTTTTCTGTTGCTATTGGAGACGTGGGTGATCACGATGACGGAGAAGGAGGTCAACAGTCAGATTTGAACAATCGTAAACAAGCTGATCATCCATCAGACCGAGATAAAAATCAAAAGAGCCGATCTCAAACTCAGAAGAAAATGGAGCCCTCCTTAAAATGGAAAGCTCTGGGTGTTGATGACAAAGGGTTAGTGAATTTAGGTTTTCTAAATTGTGTGTGTTGTTCATTGAGAAACATTCAATGACTTTAAATAATATTTCTCAGGCAGTTGAATGGATCTTGGGATATGGTTATTTGATATACTAGCTTTCGTATTTCAGGCGCTAACCTTCTTACTATCTGAAATAATATTCATTCCCACAATGACAGTTGTTAATCGAACATACGGAAGAAACTTATAAAAGGGAAAGTTTCCATAAAATTTAAATTATCAGAATCTATAACAAAAGTCATATTTCAACGCCATTGAATTACACTTGTAGTTTGTGAGTTTTCTAACACTTCCGCCACTCACTCAAACAATATTAATGGTATTCGAACTTCACTGCTCATTAACCTCTATGCCTTACACATTTAAAAAATTAACGTTATTGAATACTGTCCTACGTTTGTGTTTTATTTTTTATCAACTGTTATCAATATTATTTTTTTCCACCCTTTTTCTGTTCCATTCATCAATTCACACAGATACTGCCAGCGCTAATATAAACAGACATACAGCCAAAATACCTGATATTTTATTTACGTTGACATCAAATCGCAATAGACTGAGAACATCATGATGTTCTGCCCTGTGACAGTGTGTTTTAACCATTGTCATGCTCGGTTATCTCATTTTGCTGTAGCACTGGAGGAACAGTATTTTCCAACATAGCAAAATACCGGCTTCACATTTTATGGTTGGGGTTGGTTATTTTAGGCCAATTCACACCAGATGCGACAATACAGTCGCGCCGCTCAGAAACAGATAGAAAACTACGTGTTAAGTAAAGTGTTCCAGTTGCTGCAGAGCTCGCAGGGTGGTTTTTACGAGGTTTCTTCCTGGTTTTCCACCATACACCTCCAACGCAAATTATTAAGATTCGTAAGTCGTCATATAGGCGAAAGACTGTTGAGTACGACTTTAAATACCAATCAAACAAACAAACAAAACTTATTAAGAAATACAGTTCACACTGCAGGCGACAGTTGTCAGCAACGTTACGTACCATTGCGACGTCACTCTTTAACATTGTGACCTTACCCTAGAAGGGAGTGGGCCAGGTTAAATCATACTGAATAATGAATCGTGTCACGTCTGGTATGCATTGGCCCAAGTAGCAGGACTGTCGTGAAAATTGTCCTTTACTGTTGGAAGACGCTGCTGTCATACCTTTGAGCAGTACGGTGTAAAAGACCAACCAATCAAACTTCAAGATGGTAGTAACAGTTTTAACATACATGTAGTTATCTTCAAACAGTCTTGGTCAAAACTAATTGTTTATAATTATTGATTCATTATTTGTTAATCTTACTTTCTGCAGAGATGAGAAAGAAGCAGAACAGAGAAGATTTATCGTGAAGAAGAAGCCCACAAGGAGGTAAGATTGTATTGTGTTTGTGTTTGATTCACCAAAAACCATCAAGATTGAAGAGATCATTTTACCCAAAGGAACAGTTATCCCCCCTTACCTCTTTCCGCTTTGATTTTGGCTGATTTTATATACCAGTATACCAGTATTACTTTTTTAATTACCATTATTTGGTTTGCTCTTTGCTGTGATTATTAGTTTAGCTAAAAAATTTATTGTGAATTAAAACTTTGACTAGTTATTTTTGACGTCATAGATGCCAAGACTGTAGTCTGCGTTATTTTTTTTATGTTTAATAACATAATTCAATAAATTATGTTTTGTCAGTGCTGTTAATTATTTTTATACTGTAAAAGCCTTCAAAGTTAAACTCTGAAATAATTGCACCAAGGTGAATTATTGTAGTGGAAATTATCTGGGTATTCATTCATTTTAATTAATTTGTTATTTCAGACCGAAAAGTAAAACTTTGAAATAAATGTGCCCGGGGGGAGGGAATTATGTTAGTGGAAGTTGTCTGGATATTCATTTGAATTAATTTGTTATTTCAGACTGAAAAGTAAAACGCCCAATGAAATGGAGGATTCCTTCAGCGAGAGTTCCGAGGAGTCTGAAGAGGAAGAGGAGTCCGTGGACAGACGAAGCGAAACAAACGCTGACCTTCCCTCGGAATACTGGCAGATACAAAAACTGGTCAAATACCTTAAGGTAGACTTGAGTGTTTTGTTATTTCTAAGTTTTAAACAATTGATCATCAGCTGTTCACTTCGGCCGCTGGCCCTTTATTGTCAATAGCTTGAACGTGTGACACTTTTAGAAATAAATGTATATTTCCTGTCAATGAAAGAAACAATGCCCCAACAGCCATTAGAAATGACATTTTAAAAAAGGTGTTCAAATGAAAGTTAAAATAGTTGTTTGAAAGTTTTTTATCTAACATTTCTCACAAAATTCCTCCTTTAAACTCCTATAGAACAAAACAAATTTGATAGGCTTGATCAGTGTTTAGAAATTGGCCTGAAAAATTTGTGCTAAGTTTTGCACGAAGATATTAAAATTGCCGCCATTTTGAAAATAATTCTAAAAATATGTACTTTTCATTCACATTCTTTGTGGTCAACAAATTTACTACAAAAAAAGTTGTGGCACGCCCTGGCCCACACAAAGTCCTATAAGCGACATACCCTTGAGTATGACGTTGAACACTTGTTATCGAGCTGAAGCCTTATTTTGGCCATCAGGGAGTTAATTTGTTTGTGGTGTACTGTTTAGTCCTGCTAATGTATTTGTAAGGGTGGTTTCTTTCCTTTGGGTTGGCACGCCCTCATGTGAGTGAAATAACCTTAAGTATGGCGTATAACCACAATCAAATAAACAAACAATGTTAAACACACGTCAAATAAATCAGTCAAATAAAATTGCTTGTTTTTATATTTCAGGGTGGCAATCAAACAGCCACGATCATTGCTCTGTGTTGTATGAGAGATTTTAACCTGGCCCAAGACACCTGTCAGTTAGCTATTAGAGATGTGGGTGGACTGGAGGTACTGATTAATCTACTGGATACAGAGGAAATCAAGTGCAAAGTAAGTAACTCTTAAATTCCTTTATGTTAAGTTGAGGGGCCGGTCTTTAGAAGCAAACGTAGTTTGACGACACAATAAAGTCTAAGTCTGAGAGGTTTCTTACTGTTCATTTGAGATACCCTATTTTAATCGAATTAAGAAAGGGAAAGACAGGCAAATGACAAATGAGACACCATGTTCTTGTGATAATAGTGATTTGAGACTCCCTGTTTTGGATTTCTGGCTAATATTATGCGACACAATAACTTACCTGCTGGAAGTGGACATAGTAATTATGTTAGATGTAATCTACACGCGCTTTCAAGACTGGCCTATTCAACAAAATTCAAGCATGGGTGTGTCAAATAAGTTCATTGTGATTATTATTGTGGAATGTTGTAACAAAAAACAAATATTCTGGAATTTTGGGGTGAATTATTTTGTTATAATCAAAAATGTGGAAGGTTTATGTTTTTCTTGATTCAAATTGAATCATGGGATTTTGAAAAAATATAATTTTAGTTCCTAATTAAGAAAAATTAAGCAAAATCAGTTTCTAGAATATTGAAAATCAAAGTGAATTTGATTTTTGCTTTTTTTTATAAGAGAATATTTGTGTCAAATTAAATTCGTTTTTTACCTTTTCCCAAAATCAGATTGGAGCTTTGAAAATCCTGAAGGAGATTTCACGAAACACTCAGATTAGACGAGCTATCGCTGATTTGGGCGGCCTCCAGACAATGGTTAAGATTTTACGCGACCCTAACAAGGAATTGAAATGCTTGGCGGCTGAGACCATTGCTAATGTGGCCAAGTTCCGAAGAGCCAGAAGAACAGTTCGTCAACATGGTGGAATTAAAAAATTGGTATGAATTATTTTTAAAAAATCTTTCATGTTTTTTCTTTTTGTAGTGTAAACATTTTGAACGTGTGGCATTTCAAATTCTGAAAACACTTACATGTATTAAATTAAAACCACAATATTTTATCTTGATGTAATCCATTTTTAATGTAGCTTTGTATCTTTATTATGATAGAGTTTAATGTTTAATGAATGAGCAAACATATGTATTCGCCCGCAATGGCTGTGGTGATCGCAGGCTGGTTTTCACAAGATTTCCTCACTGTTTTTCAGTATTTTTTGCTAAGCAACCCTTTGTGAATATGTGGTAGCCCATCAGCATAGTTTTGTAACCAATTCTAAGATCTTAAGTAAACTTGATACAATTGCCTTGTGGCGATTGCCGAAAAGTTTGGAATTAACACCTTATTTAACTGATGATGGCATAATTAAGTCGAAATACAACAAAAACAAGCTAAATTTTTCATTTCTCCTTGACAGGTTGGCCTTCTGGATTGCGCCTCCGTTACAAACCTGACCACCCAAGATCTGGAGAAGGATGTGGAAGTCGCTCGCTGTGGCGCACTGGCCCTTTGGAGCTGCAGCAAGAGTAAGAAGAACAAGGAGTCGATGCAGAAAGCAGGAGCGATACCTTTATTAGCAAAACTCCTGAAATCAACCCACGAAAACATGTTGATTCCTGTGGTAGGAACGCTGCAGGAGTGTGCAACTGAGGTAAGAATTAACGTGGATTTGCTTCTACTTAACGGTCACTTTCTAAAACGACACAAATAAAAACTATTTCAATGGATTTGCTTGTGTTGTTTTTGTCATAGTTCAAGGCATCTTGCATGACGTAATCTTAGCTCAAGCTATTATTAATTAACTTGACAATCAGTTCTGGAAGTTCTTGGTTATCCCGGTAATTCCATTTAGCTTAAGATAAAATCAGGTGCTGAAAGATGTAATTGAAAGGAATTTTCTGATGTATTCAGTTCACAACTTAGTGGCCAGTTTCACCATGTCTTGGTGACATTTCAAATGCGTAGTTGTCATGGTTCCGTCACCCATTTTCCTCCAAATGTTTTGTAGTGTCTTCTGTGTTGACAGCGTCATTAAGGGTGGTTTCCTTCACCCATAGTGCTGGCTGTCCGTCATTTGAGTAAAATAACCTTAAGTACTGCATAGAATCCCAATGAGACGTGCATTTCTTTGTATTTGATTTCCAGGGGCCGGTTGCTCAAAGCAGTATTAGCCGCTAACACCAGATTAAATCATTAATAGCAATGTTAGAGATAGGCCTTCAACATGGCGTGACGTCATCTTATATAAGATTAAATTTAATACTGCTCTGAGCAACCGGCACCAGGAAATTAAACACAAGAACGCAAAGCAATTATATGTGTTCATGTCAGTATTTGTCATTCAGTTAAAAAACAGATGGGTTAATTTATATTTCAACTGTAGTAAATTTTTGATGTCACAAAAATACTACAATATATAATTTCTTTGTTTGATCATTTCAGCATAGTTATCGTTTAGCAATCCGTACAGAAGGAATGGTAGAGGACTTGGTGAAAAACCTCAAAACAAACACACCAGAATTACAGATGCACTGTGCTTCAGCTATATTCAAGGTGAGTACATCGGGGGAACTCAACTAGGGTTCAGAGACGTCAGTCCCTCTGGGTAAAGGCAGAGCTTCAGAGCTTAAATTTGTACTGTGGAGGAGTTTTACCCTAAATCCTCAACAAATTCGACCTCTTAGGGCACAAACTTTAAGTAATTTAATGAATGTTTAAGTGTGAATTTGGAACTGAAACTTACATTTTCTGGTAATTTAGTCTGAACTTCACAACAATTTCAAAATTGCATGCCTACACTCCTTACCCTTTGCATAAAATGCATTTTTATAAGTTGTGAAGGGGGTCGAATTTATCAAGCATTTAGGGTACCTTTCCAAAAGAGCTAACGCTTGAAGTGATGCCACTTTATTTGGTTATGTTTCCATCGCTGCATTCTATTTGAATACACAGCCATAATATAAGTGAAATACCTTTAAGCATGGCGTAAAAACACCAATCAGAGATTAAAGAGTGATTTTTGAAAGGCTTCTATTTTACTAAACTGACAAATGAAATACCTGAATCACATATTGTTAAATACCCCTAAGTGCAATGTGTTATTTAAAACACTTACTATTCAAATTATCATTCAATTGATTGTTATTTCAGTTTTATCATGTGCTTAATGTTAATATTATTTTCTGATATTGATTTAATTTTGAAATTGTCTTCTATCATTTACATTGCAGCTTTTACGATATGATTGAAATTCAACCAAATTTAAGTATGACAGAAGTACTGAGCACGGCAAACAAATAAATATTGAAGTTTTTGTAAACATTATTTTGGTACTGTTTGGATAACTGGCCCCGTATTTATAAAGCTACTTACATATTTCTAAAAGTTATAAAATAAATTAGCCAGATTTCAACCTTTTAGTTTCCATTGAAAAATTTTAAATCTGAAATTATTTAGTTTCCATTTTTAAAGTTTCGCTTTCACTTAGCATCACAATATGTAAACAAATATGGTGTTTATTTACTTAAAATGATCTTTAAACATAAACAAAGTTTTTCTTAACTTCACGAAATACTTAAGTAGCTTTATGAATACATGCCCTGGCCAATTTTTTGATACTTACATTTAACACTCTAGACCATGTTATTTATTACTCAATGAGCTCATCTTTTAATTTCCCAATCTTTCTCAGTGTGCCGAAGATCAGGAGACTCGTGACTTAGTGAGGCAATATGGTGGTTTAGATCCCCTCGTTACTCTACTCAGCGATAACGAAAATAAGGAATTATTGGCGGCAGCCACTGGCGCTATCTGGAAGTGTGCCATCAGCCCAGAGAACGTGTCACGATTCCAGGAACTTAAAGCCATCGACACTTTGGTCGGACTGTTGAATGATCAACCTGAAGAAGTAAGTTTTTAAAGGAGAAGTCCAACTAAAAATAAAGTATGGTTGAAATAAAAGCCTTTGATGAGCTGATTACAAATATTATCTTCAACATATTTTTGCGATGTTTCTGTGGGGAGAAAAAGGCATTTAAAAATCGAAAATAATATCTTTGAGAGGCATTTAGAAGCTGATGAGACATACAAAGATATTTTATGGGGAGGAGACTCTATGCTTAATTACGGTACTAGTATCTGTACCGAAACGTCTGCTGAAAAATAACCTGTTGAAATATTTTTTATGGTAAATTCTTAATTTCTTGCGGGAGGTGAGGTGGGAGGCTCCTGGTGCTCTCAAGCTAAGGGGCATCAGGAAGCCGTTTTGTTGTGGCTTTTCGTCCTGGAAGTGTATTATGGCGTCTTCTATGCTGCCTGCGTCATTTTTGGTGGTTTTCTTCACCGATTGGGCTGGCACGCCTTCATTTAAGTGAAATAACCTTAAGTACGCCGTAAAACCCCAATCAAACAAACACCTTAATTTATTTTTAAAGGTATTGGTAAACATGGTTGGAGCACTCGGGGAGATGGCTAAGGATCCACCCAACAGGACTCAAATACGCAAAGCAGGCGGCATAGCCCCTCTCGTCAATCTGCTAACAGGAACTAACCAGGCACTGCTCGTCAACGTGACAAAAGCAGTCGGCGAATGTGCTGAAGAGGGTGAAAATATGGTGTAAGTAGAGAATGTTCTTATAGTCTTTGTGTTGTTTCGTTTTCTTGCTTCTTTATTTTTTTTTTATTGCAAAGTCTTCATTTAAGCAAATATCCTTGTTACATTAAAGGGAGATCACTCTAATAGCCATTTTGGAATAAAAGAAGGGGAGGTAACTTTTGCCAATCCTTCACAGCTCAACAACAGGTGGCCATGACAGAAATCAATAATGGCAGCTGTATTTGTTTGCAGAAGATTTTCCTACACAAAAACTGATTGTGGCTGACAATAGCCTTTTGTTGTCTAGCAAATACCTGAGTAAATTGATTTGGCTGTGCAACCCACAACCTTTGAACAGAATTGTGCAGACAGACGCACAACATTAAAATAGGCTGATAGATCGAAAACAAGTGGCCACCTTTTAGCCCAAAATTAATAGGTACTTTACCCTATTTTCTATCTGTCCAGTAATAATGGCAAGAGTGTTGAAAATGGGGCAAAATCCATAGGAATTTGGAGTTAGTTCAACTATGGAAATCAGGACATGGCTCAATTTTTTTAGTGATCGTGGAGTGCTGAGTCCCGTTCACCGAAAAAATAAAATACAAAATACCTGACAAAGATAAGGGACTTGATAACAGACACAAATAGTAGGCATGCAATGGATGATATTTTGTGGAGGGAATAAAAAATGTTGAAAAGCTGATGTACTTCTTTTTTTTTTTTTTTTTGTGTTGCATTAACAGCTGTAGACTACACCAGATAACTGATAGCACAGCTTAAATTTAAACACTCTAGTTTAATTTACTTACTACTTATTTGCCGAAAATGCTAATGTTTTGGCGACGAATGTTGGATTTGATTAATTTTGTCAAAAACAGAATACAAAATCTGTAAATTCAGTTTTTAGGCGGCATATTTTTCAGTAGTCTCAGTTAATAAACTTAAGTTCAAACAAAGTACACTGGTGATGACAGTCAAACCTAGTGCGGGATTTATTTATAAAAGTACACGGAAAGCTCAGATTGTGTAATTACATATATGTTCAATATTGTATGTGTTGTGGTATTTGTTATAACTAATATTAAGCCACTCCATAAAGGTGTATCCTGGTGCCAGGTACTAACTCATTTTGCCTCAAAATGGAGATAATGATTTCTTATTTATTAACCACAATAAAAATCCGAAACACTAACTTTTATACAATTTGTTTATGCTGTTATCTCTCTGTATAGATGCTGATTTCTTCTATAATTTCTTAAAAAAATGAAATAAATTTACATATTATATATATTCATAATACATGTATACATATTTTAAAATTCAAAACATTTTTTTTTTAATTCTGTTCATTTAATTATTTTCAAAACTGTTTTTCTTTTATTAGTATAATTGATCGTTTGGATGGAGTGAGATTACTATGGTCTCTGCTAAAGAATCAAAACCCAGCTGTACAGGCCAGTGCTGCTTGGGCCATCTGCCCCTGTATAGAAAATGCAAAGGTAAGCACACAGTCAGAAATATATATAATAAAAAAGAGTTTTAATTTTATTTTTATTATATTTTTTTAATGTATTTTTTTTTTCCCGTGTTTTGGTTGGTTTCCTATGTTATTTTTTTATTTTTTTTATTTCTCAGACAGATATAAGATTTCTATATTTTTATAAATGTAGAGAAAGAAAATTTGCTTGCCTCCACAGAGATTCGAACTTGGATCTTTGGCTAGCAGGGCCAGTGATAAACTTTAATTTAGTCTTCAAAAATAAAATAAAAAATTTGAAAGTCCTTCCATTTTCAAAATGTCTAAAGGCAATTTTTGACCATGTAGCTGCTGTCTTCATAACAATGAGCTAACAGACCAGGGTTATGTCTTTAACACAAATCCAATAAATCAATCACTCACTTTTTCTTATCTTTTTTTTTAATACCACATGAATCTCTTACTTCTATCGGGATACTAATAAGGTATATTCCAAGTATTAATATTTTTTTGTTCGGGGAAAATCTTATTATTTACTTATCTAACATTATTTAGTGTAGCAGCCCACTTTACTTTGTGAAAAAAATTTTTTAACATCAAACACTTGAAATAGAAATTAAAAAAGGATTTAAAATTAAATTTGATTATAAAGAGCTATTTGCTGTATTATATTATCAAGCCTATCCAACGGCCTCCACGGTACGTATCTTGTCCAAAGACAAAACCCAAACCCAAACCTGCTCACTCGAATAGAGCAAAACTTGGGCTTAAGAAGACTGTTAAGCCTCCAGTTGGGAAATCGTTAAAACCTAACTCCTCTACTAGCAGCAGTAGCGAACTGGAAATGGTTCCGATTCGCAGTGTAAGTGATGTATTGTCGAGTAATTTGATTTCACCAGGTTATTTGCATCACCTTGTGAATGTACGTCAGGTTCCGAAATGTCCGGTCCGGATTCGCATCGCATTTTGCGTTAGAAATATAGCTTTCTGCGATACATTCTCTATTTTGTATCGCTATTTAGTGGTATGCAAAGATACACAAAAATTATTTTGATAGCAATTGTTTTTTGTTTTTTTGCTACTCAAAAATTTTACAACATTTCAGAACCTGTACGTACAAGTCCATTTAAATATTGCTTATGTCAGTCTGGGTACAAACATTAATTCATCCATTATGAAAAGTATAGAAGCTTTCAGCCTTTGTTAAAAATGTTAAATCATCTTCACAAATAGAAAATGCCGCTAAATTCAAATGTTAAACGGAAGAAATCATCAGGAAGTTTTTGGGAGGGAGCTTCCCATGCCCTAGTGTTCCCGGCCTGCAAAAGGGTTATCAGGTTCAAGCCAGTTTGTTTGTAAAGTCTTATTTTTACTTCCTGTAAATGTCATATAGTGTCTTGTTCATTTCATGAGTAGTTAAGGGCAGTTTCCTTCAACCGTTGGACTGGTACGCCATCATTTGAGTGAAACAACCTTAAGGACGGTGTGAACACCAATCGAAGGAAGCTTGTATGACATGGGACCGTCTCTTCCCACAATGCCCCAAAAAAGCCTATTAAAGCACATATAATTTATGCAACAATGATGAAATTATTGCTTTAGCTTAACTTCGTCCTAACTGTACTCAGCACTGCAGGAAAATTATTTTTCCAACAAAACAAAACACCGGCTCACATTTTGATGTTTCACATTTGTTTAGATGTTTACTGATGGAATACAAAGCTGTCGTGAAATACCCTTGAGCACGGTGTTTTAAGCCATCGATCAATTGTCTACATGTAAAATCAACTACAGTAAACAAATGCATTGATTTGTTGATTGGCGTTAAACGCAGCGCTCTTTCACAGAATAAAATACACAGATGTGCTATGTGGAATACCAGTCATCTAAATACAGTGTGCATAGCCCATGCACAGTCATGCTTCAAGCTACATAACAAGTGGCTTAAAACACAATTATAATTAATTGTTATTATTAATTATGTTAAAACAATTCATTGAGCACAATATGAAATGAGTCAAAAGATAAGGTACCCATGAATCATTCAATTCTTCACTTAAATCATACTCGCTTTGACAAAATATTTTTTTCATTGTACTTTTCAAGATCCTTTAGGAAGAACAGTGTCATTAAAAACTGACTGATTTTGTATTAATTATTAACGAGTATATTTTATATTGATCAAAGCCTTGTTTTAATTCAACCTCAAACATACGAAACAAATAAATACTGTTTCTGTTTAGTAAAAATAAATTGCTTTATTTCTTGTGATCTTAATTCAAAGCTCATCATTTTTTAAATGTTAAAAAAGTTTTAAAGTATTAAACATTTTGAACTGTGTCTCTAAGCACAGTATATAACCTTCTGTCATATGAGTGAAATGGTCTTAAGTGTCCAATACAAGTCAATAATTAGAAAACAGAGCTTTTAGTCTGATCAACGTTATTAACGAAATGTAAATCTTTTCTCTCATGTTAATGTAAAAAGCTATCTCAGAATTTTAAGTGTGACTATTTATGTATGATTTAGAAATTGACTGTAAGTTGTTTTACTTACACATATTTATTTATCGTTTTTAATGTTGTAGGATGCTGGTGAGATGGTGAGGTCCTTTGTGGGTGGACTGGAGTTGATCGTCAGTTTGTTAAAATCCGAACATAAAGAGGTTTTAGCCAGTGTTTGTGCAGCCATTGCTAATATTGCTAAAGACGAGGAAAACTTAGCTGTGATCACAGACCATGGTGTCGTTCCTATGCTTGCTAAATTGACGAACACAGTAAGTTGAAATTGTAAAGATAGGCCGGTCGGGTTGATTTGCAGAGGGGGTATATTAAATTTCAATGAATAAGAAATTGAAACTTATAAAATGATTATATTATACTTCATAAGTGTTTATGTACATTCACAAAATTAATATAAGATATTTTTCTTTTTTTGGGCGGGTCGTTGGATGGGATCATTGGAGTCTCCTGTGCCTTGGTGCTCTCTGAGCTAAGGGGCATCAGGAAGCCAATTTGTTGTGGTGTCTTTGAGCATCCGTCCCTAGGTTGGGATGATTATGCTGCCAGCATTGCTTGAAGAACATTATTTTCCGCATAAGTTTATTTATAACACTTCTCATTTTTGTGATTGTGATAGCGTCACTGTTGAAGTTCACCCATGTCTTATGAGTAAAACAATGTTGAGCATGGCGTGAAGCAGTCATCAAATCAAAAGAGTTTCCCTTCTGCTTGCATGAATAGTCCTATGAGTGGGAAAAACTGAATAATTAATTAATTGTTGGCTACTAATGATGGGCATCTAAAAATTAAATTCAATTAAAATTAATTAAAATTCCTACCAAAAAATATACCATGTGGCTAACCCTAAATCCTCAACAAATTTGACCTAAAGGGCACAGGTTTCAAGTAATTTTTTGAATTATTAAATGTGATTTTAGAACTAAAACTTAATTTTCTGGTACATGTGGTTGTCATGTCTGAGCTTTATACAAATTTCAAGACACTTCTAATCCTAACAAGTAGTTTGTTAAGTGGTTAATGAGTCAAAATTTGTTGAGGATTTAGGGCAGATTTGGAACCAGTATATTTCATTTTAGTGCTTGTACCGACACTCAAGTCAAACGAAGCCAACTGAACTGGACACTCATTCAACTTTTGTGTTTTCAGACCGATGACAAACTACGACGTCATTTAGCGGAGGCGATAGCTCGTTGTTGCAACTGGGGTAACAACAGAGTATCATTCGGGCACCACGGTGCTGTTGCTCCATTGGTCAAATACCTGAGGTCAAAGGACAAACAAGTTCACAGGTCAACAGCTAGAGCTTTGTTCCAGCTCTCTAAAAACCCCGAAAACTGTATAACCATGCATGAGGCTGGAGTTGTCAAGGTAAGACAATTTTAAATGGTTAGTGTTGATATTGTGGCCGCGTGTCTTTTTGTCTGTTTGTCTGCATATGTACTTAATTTCCAGTTACCGTATTTCTGTAAACTTTTCGTCCCTTGATCCCCAAACCACAGCAGGCTTTCAGTTAGTCTAACTTGTCAAATCTAATGTGACCTGTCAAATTCATAAGTTAATAAATGGTGAGTTAATAAATAATAAGTTAATAATTTAATTTTTTCCGACCTATTCGACCCTTATCACGCTCGGAGGGTGGGAAATGGTTATGGGGAAATATGCTTATCTATGTAGGTTTTACATGGTCAAAATTTGCACTGTGACGCATTTGAAGTTTCAGAAAACAGTACCATAAGTATATTCATAAGCAAAATATTGACACACTTTTATAACTCAGCCGTGACCTGGCCCGATTTAGATTCTCGTGCCAACTCTGGGCAAGTTCATTTTGCCCTCCATTTCCTGGGTGCACATTGCCCATTGGGCGTTGGTTAAAATTTATTCTTTCAATTAAGTGCAAAGAAAGAAATCTTTGTCAACAAAGGATTTTAATCCACCAACTTGGAGAAAAAAAAGTTGAATCGGTTTATAGCAACTATGAGCTGTGGTATTTATTAAGAAATGAGCACTATATAAACAGTAGTCTTTCCGCCTGTTTGCATTTCTGATCCGCCGTGCTGCGGCTCCATGGCTGATCGCTAGACTACAGAGTCCCCAACACTGAACCCAGAATAGGTTTGATTCCTTCTGTGGACGGTAGGTATATAAGGGTTGTATGGTGGTTTTAACAAAGTTTCTTCCCGATTTTTCATCACACACCAGCAACGCAAAGTCGTCACATACCCTAAATGCTCAACAAATTCGACCCCATTTACCACTTATAAAACTACATTTTATGCCAAGCTTAAGAAGTGTAGAAACACACTGTTTAAATTTTTAAGAAGTTCACACTTTAAGCTACAAGAAAATATAAGTTTTTGTTCCAATCTCACCTTTATACCTTCAATAAATGACTTGAAACATGTGTCCATAGAGGTCGAATTTGTTGAGCATTTAGGGTATGTGAAATACTCTTTAGTGTGACATTAAACACCAATCAAATAAATAAATGCATTTCTGATACAAAAGGGTCAACAAACATTTCAAGATAAATAGTTACTATAAAATAAAAAATATAGAATATCTTATATAATACATTAAAAGAATTTAAATAATATTATAACACATGTATATGTAATAATTCTCAAAATATACAAAAAACAGTATTTTCAGTTATTACACTTGCTATGGCAATACAAAAAATAGTGTACAAATCAGAAATGTTACTACCTTTTCATTGCTTTTCCCCCTGACATTTAGAGACCTATTAAGGTAATGAACGCATATATTATCTGGATAATTAGTGGGTATGATTAGAATTAATTACACGTGGTTATTATTTGTTGGAAGTATCTCTGTTATGGAAAGCTAAACACAAATTGCTGACTCAGCAACTTGATGTATACAGTAACTACTATTAAACTGGTGAGTTAGAGGATTCCGTTTCCGTGTTACTGTTTCCTTAAGCTTTGTCATTATAAGGCATATGCTGTAACTTTGGTTCTTGGAAAAAACTAATGGCATTTTTCTTGTCACCAGGGGGACAAAATTTCCTTTTTTTTTCTTTTATTTTTGTATTTTTGTAAGCATTTTTACACAAAATTGCCAGAGATTTTAAATACAAATTTGGATTGTTTTGATAAATTCATACGAATTAGGCATTGTGTTTAAATAATTGGCTGCCGGACAAACAAATCAATAAATACGACAACAGTAAGTATAAAAGTACTGAAAAAACCTTTACATTTGCGGTAAATCTGATAAAACAGCTGATTTTGAAGCCGATTCATGCCACTGAGGTTAATATTTAAGCATACAAAGAATCTGTTAAAAAGAGGAAAAAATACATCATCTATTGCTGTCTGTATCTATTTTTTTCCTTAAAATGTCAAAAGTGCTAAAAAAATAACATGTGCAGTCAATAAACAAGGATATATATATAACTTAGCTGAAAAATGATTTCTGTAAAAAACATAAAAGTTAATGTCCCACAAACAAAGAGGAATATTCAGTATCAAAAATTGTTGTAAAAAATCTTTGTATGATTTTGACTTTATATAATTGTGTTAATAACTTAGGCAATTAAATGAAGAAGTTGGAATTTGTATAGTTTTGTGTGTTATATACATGCAATGTTATTATTCACTGTAAGCCTGTAAGGTCTTTCTATTTACACCAGTAAGGCGGTTGGGTGGGAGCCTCCTGTGCCCTGCTGCTCTCTGAGCTAAGGGGCCTGGGATGCGGACTTGTTCTGGTGTCCTGTTTTGTTAATGTTATGTAAAGTTTTTGTCCTATCTCTTATGTTGCCTCCGTTTATGGTGGTTTCCTTCACCCATTGGGCTGGCACGCCGTCATATAAGTGAAATAATCTTGAGTTTGGAGTAAAACCCCAATCAAACAAACAATATATTTATCCCATAGTAAAATGTTTTGCATACTTCTAGTCAACCTATTTGTGTTTGTTGTTGCAATATGTTGCATTGATTTTAACCAGATTTTAGTGCAGTCTACCGGTATATTAAAAGTCGTATTGACAAAGAAGCATCTGGCGTATCCATAAATCATTATAAATGAGCTCATAACTGGAATGAGCTTAAATTCCTAGAGAGAAAGTGCAACTGGTGGGTTTGGGTAATAAAATACTGGGACCAGGTTTGACATTGAATGAGATGCCTTAAGTACCGGTATGCGTATTTTAGTGTCTACAACCCACCGTTTGGTATCGATATGACCTGTTGCCCTGGTGCTCTCCGAGCTAAGGGGCACAGGATGCTGATTTGTCTGTGGCGTCCTGTTTAATTAATGTTATGTAAATGTTTTGTCCGGTCTTGCATCTTGCCAGCGTCATTTACCGTGGTTTCCTTCACCGATTGGGCTGGCATGCCGTCATATAAGTGAAATAACCTTGAGTAGGGCGTAAAACCCCAATGAAACAAACAAGCAATTTTATTATAAAGCCTAGTTCGATGCCTATGCCAAGTTTGTATGTTCTATCAATCCTTAATGCAACAACAACAACAAAATATTTCATTATTAAAATTAAAATTAAAATTTATTGATTGTACGGCCCAGGTTTTGGTTTGTAAATGAAAACCTGTTAGTCTCAGCAACGACTTTATTAACGTATGCTAATTCCAAACCACCATCACATTCACATTATTCATAACTACAACAGCTGTGATTTTAATATAAATAGCTGAAACTTACACCAGCTGTTACTTACTTACTCCATCTATACTTCTATTGCTATTATAACCTTGGCTTGAACATACAGAACAAACGGCCGCAAGAATGTATAAACAAGTTAGACAACACTGAACGCAAAAACAATGTTTGGGGTTCAGTTTTTTAATTAATGTAGGATTTGAAATTGTCTGGCAACAATTTTTATGTTGTAACTTGTGTTGTAACATTTTTGTTTACTCTACTAATTTCACTGCTTCCATATCGGGCCGTGCCCTGGCTCTGTGGTTGAGCGTTGGTCTACATAGCCCACTTCACTGTACCCCGAAAAGGTACAATATACACACTCAAAAATGGTGAATTTTGCGTTATTACAGAATCATGAGTTTTCTCAAGAAGTGAAAGTTAGAGGCTTTCCGTTTATTCCACCCCCAGATTTGTAGGTTACGGGAAATTTTAAAGATAATTTTTTTTTTTTTCATTTCGGACGAAGCATTTAAATGTGTCAACTTGCTGTTAACTCTAAGTCACGCTTTGATGTACCAATGTTACTCCAAGCCAATGGTTATTAACCCCGCCCTTACAGGATTCTAAATGTCGCAGTTGAGGTAATTCTCTGTGGTGTTATCGAAGACTTTGTGAGCAAAAATGGCCAGCCCTCTTAACATTGAATTCAAATTAGGACAGGGTTTTTTCTGTAATATCTAGTTTTCTTCACCCAATTTTGTTTGGTGCGGCATCATATTAGTTAAATAACCTTAAGTACGGCGTAAAACACCAATCAATCAATTTTGCATAACACTCATTATTAAGGTTACCAAAACAAATTTGTTGTTACCTTAAAAATGTTCCCATAACATAGACATAAATGGCTATTCTTCCATTATATATATATTTTCATAACGAGTAATCACACTGGCACAGGGATAGCGACTAATTAAAGTCGATAAATAATCTCATGCTCGAGATAATTTTTATATATAAACAATTTTTATTGAGGATAATAGTTTACAAAGCAAACACTTAGTCAGCTGATCTTCCCTGAGGTCCTCAACACAACACCACCATCAGCAGCAGTATGTTCATTGATATTAGGCATCTCCGTGTCCACAAAAAAGGTCAAACAATTTTGACAGGTTTTCAATTTTCATCATGCTGTTTTCGTTCAGTTCAGTTTGGCACCATTATAGCACTTCCAATTTTTAGTATGTCATCATTACAAGATGGCAATAA
>JAVFBZ010177725.1:0-15705 GCA_032466195.1 Katharina tunicata
CGCAACAGTAGGCCGGCAGGGTCAGTGTTCAATGTAATAACAAAAGTGTTATTACACTGCAGTGAAATAACACATTTATGAGTGAAGGAACTCCTGATATTTCACCTTTATATAAATAATAAAATCAAATATTAGTATCAATGAAATAAAAAGAAGACAGTATAAGTATACATTTCGATTCTGTAATTAAACAAACTCTAGTGCTGGCCGGCTGATATAATCGAGTATATTGTGTTTATTTATTAACCGTGCCGTTTTTTGTGATGCAAAACCAGGGAGACACCTCGTAAAAACCACCTCGCGATCTCCGCAGCCGTCTTAAACTATGTTATTCACATCAGTTCGGCACGCACTAGGAAAATACAAGAAAGAATAAATTTACCAACAACACGGGTCCAACGGTATTGTTTATTCGTTCGAGATAACATTTCAATGATGAACAAAAGTTTACCTGAGATTCTTAGTTCGATAAGGTAAAAACGTGACGTTGCCAGCGCATTGTTGCTGAGGTTTATATTCATGGTAAAAGCAATCGTTATCCATACGGACGGTAACTCTGCCGGCTTTGATCTCAACTAGATTGATACCTTGCGTCGTTTATCCTCTGGCCAGTATTAATTTTACATAAGCATTAAAGTTATCGCTTGATCCCACATGTCGTTAACAAAGACACCATTAAAAGCTGAGGCATTGACCTAAATTGACCTTTTTTCTAATATTCTGCCATATCTTTCACGAGCCGAAAAGATAGAATTTTTTGGTCCATTCCTGATCTGGATCAGGGGCCACTTTAACAAAATGTCGTACGACAATAAAACATCGTACGATATTTTAGTGCCTATAGTTTAACTTGACGTAATTTTATCCTACGATATTTTTTGTCGTACGACATTTTGTGAAAGTGTCCCCAGACTGTTGTTTTCATTTTCTTGGAAAGTTAAGGTGGAGTCTGATCGGGATCAAACTATATTTACACCTGATTTTTTACCGACCAAATATAACAAAGCAAAGTAGTTCGAGTCACTTTTGTTTTGCCTTTCCTACGGTTTACACCTTTTCCAGTGTAAACGAAAAAATAATTTGTTTAAGCGGCATTTAGAAGCTGGGATATAACAAAACCTAACTTGATGGATTTTCAACTTTTGGGCATATTGATAAGCTACGTTTCGGTCTAGTTGTTAGGAAAATTAATTTATAAGTCATTGCTTGAAAATGGTCTTGGTAACTAGACCCAAACGCTGCTCATCAATATACGTATTGAAAATCTATAACAATTATGTTTTGCTAACACGAAATGTCTGGATTGCGCTGGACCACGTTACTACTCCAATCTGATGCCCAGAATTTGTGTACAACGTGTAACACTGCTAGTTCAATTTTCGTTTTTCGTTTCTTCTGTACACAAACAAAGTCGGAAAATCAAAATTTGAAAATTGGACGTTTCAATTCATGCCTTTTATTTTTTCAGTCTCACTTTCATCAAACAAAAATAAAAAATTGACCTTTCGATTTTTATTTTTCAATATTTTTCTTCAAATTGTGCAAAGTGAAGAATCAAAAGTTACGATCTGCAACACTTGACAGTCGGCATTTTCAATTTTGCGCTTTGCCTCCATTGAAGTCAAAATGGAATTGCTGACGAACTACAAGACATTTAAAAATAAATAAATTTAAGTGCTATAAATTCACTTCATCGAATTCATTCCCTCTAATTCATGGGGATAACCTGATTTATCATTATCACAAATCTTGAAAACAGGTATACACTTCCAAGAAAAAGCGAACAAAAAGTCTTACAAGCAAAATAATGCAATTGCACGTTATGAGTTACTTGGTTCACCTGGTAATCATAATAATGTTAACTTTATATTATACAAAATACTAACTTAATTATAAAAACGTAAAGCCTATATATGACTCGTATCACCCAGAGCAATATTGGATAAATAAACTATATATAAATACATTTATCTTGATTTTAGCCATCATCAGCAACGTTTTGGCTGCAAAAGATGCTTAGCCAAATTTAAAGGATCAACCGACAGTCAAACTCCAGATTTGTGTTTATTTAGTCCTTGAACTAACTTGATAGACTTATTAATTTATTTATTTGTTTATTTATTTCTTGATTAGTGTTTAACGTTGTAGTTGGGTTTTTTCGCTTATAGATATGATGATTTAACTTTGAGTTGCCGTTGTTTGCTGGAAAATCGGAATAAAACCTTGTAAAAATCACTCCGCGATCTCTGCAGCCACCGGAACACTCCACGTATATATATACTTACGGTCGACAGGGCGATTTGCACCTATACAAGAAAATTATTAAAAGACAAGTCAATTTAATTTGACGTCCAATGTTGTTCAACTGATACAAGGCAGTATATATATCTATGAAGCGTGTTCTTGGATAGCCACCAAAATCTGAAATGTATTTTCTTTTGCTGTGTCACAATTCGTGTAGCCAAATTTATCTTTTTTTAAATTAAATATGGAAGAAAAATCTATACTTAGCAAATGTGAACCGAAACATGTTCTTATACGCGGCAAAAATTTCTTTACGCGTATTTTGTTTTCAATTTTAAAATACTGATATGCAAAAGTCAGAGGTGACGAATTTGATTCCTGTGAAATAATGCAAGACGTTTTTTTAACATGTTGTAATATCATATACTGTTTTGTTTGTTCCAACAGACTATCTGTAACTGAATTGTTTACATCAATAGCATACACAACGCAGTCCTCGCGGGTGTCAATAAATTACGCATGCGCCGAGGAGTAAACATCGATGGACAAAAGTTCTTCGAAGCAAAATTAAAAGTGCCGACTGTCAAGTGTTGCAGATCGTAACTTTTGATTCTTCACAATTTTAAGAAAAATATTCAAAAATGAAAAACAAAAGGTCAATTTTCATTTTTTGTTTGATGAAAGTGAGACAGAATAAACGGAAGGCATGATGTGAACGTCCAATTTTCAAATTTTGATTGTCCGACTTAAGTAAGAAGAAATGAAAATTGAAAATTGAACGTTCATTTTTCATTTTTCGTTTCAAGGACTGGAGACACAAAAAAACGAAAATTGAACTAGCAAGTGTTACACGGACCACAATGGTCCATTGATTCGCTTCGGTGACGGACCTTATGTTTGATGACTAGGGATTTTGAATATAGCTGTTAACGTCATAGCGAGGCTGCTAACACTTGACCGGATTAATCGACCTATGAAAAAATTTAATATTTTTTACGTGACTTGATTCTCTTGTTGCATTGGTCATTTCGACCTAATGTTATGCTAAATAGTTCTATTTTATTTCTTCGTTTTCTTGCTGTTACCTACGGAAGCCATTTAGTGCCACGGACAAAATTATTTTCCAAACAAAATCCTCGTAAATACGAGATGTTATCCTCGTAATTACGAGGTTTTTGTTTGGAAAATAATATTATCCGTGGCACTAACTGGCTTCCGTAGTTACCTGTTTTATTTCAGTTTTTATTGGCGCGCAATAATGCACTTGATTTCCTATATGATACGTGTATGTACATGCGATATAAGTATTGCCTGCAGCAATAAATATACCGCTAATGGGCTAACCAAATGGCATGTAATTACACTAAAGCCGATAATCGGAGGGGACGGAAGGTACCGGAGATAGGCGATGTTGAACTAGAATGTGATGCCCAGGTAACGGCGGCTTTTTAGCTATTCACCACATCTATCAGACTTGTAAATGAGTAAATTGGTTTTATTAATGTATTTGCTGCTATTGCATGTGTGCTGCAAAATTAATGATGTTAGTAGTTGTTGACTGTAAGGGACCGTATCTAGGTGACATTTCGTTGCACCACAATGTGTGACAACGATGTGTTAACAAACAGCGGTCCCACAGCTCATTTAGAATACCTATATATGTTAACTTCTGCCAAGAGAATATCATATATAAAAATGTTCACATTATAAAATTGATCAACAGGGAGATCCAAAGGATTCCTATCAATGTACATATATATTTGTCAAGAGTAATTACACTGGCACAGGGATATCAACTCATTAAAATCGATATATATATATAATCTGTTTTACTTTTGATGGCATCATTACAGCTTTGGATTTCTATGGTTATAGTAATTATAGTAATTAGGCAAACATAAATGAACGAACTGCATACACTTATGGAAAGTGACAAATGTTTCATTATTAGCATTTTGAATAATTATACAGTTATAGAATGGTACTGAAACGGGGCTAGAGGATGCGTCAACATTAATGACAAGGCAAATGGCTATATGAAAAAGCATCTTCATTTTGTTAATATACTTCGAATGACTGCATAAAAAAGTCTTCGTTTCGATTCTGACTTTGTATACAAACGCGATTTATCTCACCAACTGTTACGTATAGAGTATGTATGTTCTGTAAAAGAAAAGGAACACACATTATTCTGTGAATTGTTTTCATTGAATCTGTTATCGAAAAATTATTAAATTATTGAGTCGACCATGAATAGGTTTTTTGTTTGGTTGATTGGGGATTTACGCCGTGTGCCAGCCCAATCAACCATTAAAAGCGACACTGGCAACACAGAAAACGCCACAATACATTTACAGGACAAAAAACAGAACACCACAACAAATGGGCTTCCTGATGCGTTTATCACCCAACTACCCGCACCATGAAGGAAAGGAATGATTAGATCTCCATCGGTGATCCAGTTCTGTCGCTGGACTACTATTTATTATGCGCTAAACGTATGCATGAATAACCAATTTATGGCTTTCAGGAAACTTCGCTAAATGTTTTGATGCTTTCACGCTTGAATGTAATTATGTGTTGTAGATTTTCTTTTGTGACGGACATTGCGAGAGGTATGACTTATTTACATAGCAGGAAAATGTGTCACGGTAGGCTCAAGTCCAATAACTGCGTGATAGACGACCGGTGGACCGTTAAACTCAGCGGTGAGTTTTCCATGAATTGTCAAAGAGTTCCTTGTATATATATATATATATTATAGATTCCGAGAATACTGTTATTCTCTATGAGAGTCCATTATGAGCAACAACAATTTAACTTGCTGACTCAGTTCTACTACGCTATTTGCATTTCAGTTCATATTATTTAAATATATCTCGTGTTTAGGATATTTACTTTAAACACAAATTCTTAAAAATACATACTTATTCCCGCTCAATTATGCCCAATTTGATAATCGTTGATGTTGAATTGCTTCTGAAAAATGAAATATAATGTTTAAGAAGCATTACGTGGTGATAGATATTGGCATGACATGATATTTAATAAGTAACGACTAACAACAAAAACGTTTTGGAAGTCAAGCTTTCGGAAATCTCGAAACCTTGAATGCCAAACTGTATTCACTGGTCGTTCTTTATACAGCAACCCGTGACGATTCCTTTATAAATTGCCATTGTTACTTGTATATATATTTGGTAGACTATGGCTTGCCGACGTACCGACATGCCGACATATCCCCAGGTACAGACAAACAAGCTTCTCTTGAGAACCGACGTAACCAAGTCTACCTTGCACCGGAAGTTAAGGGTGGCTACAGCCCAATGACACCATCTGCCGATGTTTACGCTTTCTCAATCATTCTGGTAGAAGTGGCAACCAGAAACGGTCCACACGGGGTAAGAATTGTCTCTTTCTCAATCATTCTGGTAGAAGTGGCAACCAGATACGGTCCACACGGGATACAGATTGTCTCGTTCTCAATCATTCTGGTGGAAGTGGCAACCAGAAACGGTCCACAGGTGGTAAGGATTGTCTCGTTCTCAATCATTCGGGTAGAAGTGGCAGCCAAAAACGGTCCACACAGGGTAAGGATTGTCTCGTTCTCAATCATTCTGGTGGAAGTGGCAACCAAAAACGGTCCACAGGGGGCAAGGATTATCTCGTTCTCAATCATTCGGGTAGAAGTGGAAACTAGAAACGGTCCACACGGGGTAAGGATTGTCTCTTTCTCAATCATTCTGGTGGAAGTGGCAACCAGAAACGATCAACACGGGGTAAGGAGTGTCTCTTTCTCAATCATTATGGTAGAAGTGGCAACCAGAAACGGTCCACACGGGGTAAGGATAATAACAGTGTCGTTGATGAATTATAGCCTGATAAAAAATCAGTAACTCTTCTGGTGGAGTTAATGGTAAGTCAGACAGCCCATTTTTCTTGGTGTGGTTTAAGGTTTCCTGTCCTGTACACGTCCTGTGTCGTCATTAAAGGAATTGTTGATCGGCACAAAGCTTTCAGTTTATTGATCAAACTATAAACATCATGAGGATTGGGTTTCGATTAAGCTTTACTCCATATTTTGAAACGATGAGTCCCTCGTGATCTGTGTGTGTATTTTTTGTCTGAGATAACGACTGTGTCCTGGAATTCTGTCCTTGTGCAAATTCTTCGATACACCAAGAATTTTGATAAAACAACGGGCATATTCGCAAGCAATTGTCTCTTGTTTGTGTTAAAGGACAACGATCCGGACTCCCTGGAAGAAATCTGGAAACCCCCTCTTCCGGAAATCGCCGATGAAGACGGAGATAATTACTGTCCTGCTGCAAAATCCTATTTACAGGTAGTTAATTATACATAAACTATATAACGTATTATGAAACTACCCTCTTGGTTTTGTAGTAAATAACGTTATAAACTGAATAAAATATAGAAAACTATTTGTTGACAACAAATTCAACAAATACTACGTAAATATTACGGAAACGTTGGAGATATTAAATCCGTTGATGTGTCACAACATGCTCGGCTCTACCTGAGTTGTTTAATGTGCCAGGAAAAACTATAACTGATAATCCTAAAAAAAAGTGGCCAAATGAATGTACCAACACTTTAGTTAAGTTGCCGGAACATTGCCAGCTTAAATACAAAAACCCGTACAAATGCTACTTATCATCTAACTGAACTCTTGAAAACTGTAAAAGTATTTAATACGCCAAGTTATGTACATTCAATTAGAAATGAACTCGAACTGACCTGTGCTGGCCTGGATGAACTATTGATGAAATCAATAAAGCTAATGTATTGCCTCATCGATGAGCCTTAAGCACATATCACTCATCTATCTAGACAAGGTCCTCAATTCATATACGATCGCAATAATCTTCAAATCTGGTAACATCAAATCAAATTAAAAAATATAGACCTTTCTTTACTTTGTCTTCTTTGTGTGTGGACAAGAGGGTGGGAGCTTCCTGTGCGCTTGTGGTGTCAGAGCTAAGGGGCATCATGAAGCCGATATGTTGTCCTGTTTTTCGTCCTGTAAATCTACTGTCGTGTCTTCTGTGGTTTCCTTCGCCCACTGGGCTGACACACCGTCTTATGATTGAAAAAAACTTAAGCACCGCGTAATACCCGAATCAAAGAGATAAACTACTTTTCTTTTAGTAAAACAAGTGAAGGATAAATATGAGAAATTTACTCGTTAATTTCACTCAAATGTTTTTGTTTATATTCACAAAAATGTTCTGGCTAATTTTCCATTAGATGTTCGTTATAAATTGTCACTAAAATGCTTCTTTTGTTGAAGCTCATCACAGAGTGTTGGGATTTCCATCCTGCCAGTCGACCGACCTTTGACCTGGCTAAAAAATGTTTGCACCGTATGAACCCAGACAAACTGAGTCCAGTGGATATGATGATGAACATGGTAATATATCCATCCACCTTCACTCTTCTTCTTTTCAACTGAAAAATAATAACCATAAAAACGGCCAAACATATTAACAAACGATAGTTAACTTTAATGGATTTTCAAGAAATGATTACAAAGCGGTCTTTAGCAACTAGACCGAAACGTTGCTTATCAACATATACCCAGAAGTTGAAAATCCATCAAAGTTCTGTTCAACGTTCTCGGCTTCTAACTGTCGTTAAAACAAGGCTATACATCTGGTTGAAATTAATTCCGGAGTGAGAATTTGCATTTTATGGAGATAAATGCCATTGAAATTTTGCTTCGGGATGTCTTCACTGGCTTGATTACTTCATCCACTTCAATGGTTTAATACTGTTTCGAGGCTGTCTTACAACCTTAAAGGATAAAAAAAACAAGGTCATCATCAAATCAAAAGGTGTTAATAAAACTGCCGTTACATTTTTTGTAGAATTCGTCGCTTTCCACTCAAAGACACTTGAATTAAATAGCAAGGTAATTTGTATGTTGGACTTTCTATGCCATGTTTGGATTTATTTCTTTTTTGTAGATAATAATAACCAAAAATTCATCCAAATTAAACCCCAACGAAAGAGAAACCGTACAAATGAACAGAATAAATGTATTACAATGCACAACACCATAATATACAGTTACTCTGGTGAAATGATCAATACAGGAAATGTAGCGTAAAAAGTCCACCATACATTTTAACTTAGTACTTCAAGTGTCTTTCAGTGGAAAACGACAAATTCTACAAAAAAAATTAACGACAGTTTAATAAACACTTTGCTATGGTCTATAATTTGAGAATGAGTTTTTTTTTTTTTTTTTTTTTTTCTTCTTCCCCTTTAAGTGAGACTAAGTTTTCCAGTTGCTGAAAGTCTGCCTGGTTTCTTCACAGGCTTTCCAAGAAACATCGGTAAAGTCAATTTGGCAAATAAGTGAAAGGCCTTGAGTGTTGCGTTAAACGCCTATCACACAAACGAATTAGCAATGAAAGATTTTTGTGTCGTTTCAGGACGTGGCTGGTAACATTATGTTCGTTTTATTTGTGGAAACACTCTCTTAGACTGAACAGATTGTAGTTCATCACGGATGGCTAAGTGATTAATTTAGGTTTCCGGGTATTACTGCTGCGTTTCAGTTTAAGATGTGACAATCTATGGAACTAGGAAATGAATTTGAGACACAAGTTTGTTCACTAACATATTCAAACTAGACTGTATGGATTTTATAATCTCAATTATCTCTTATGTAACATTGTAATGCTTATCCTACAATTGTTCATTTAACATTATAACAGCTAACCAATTAACCTGATGAAATTTCCATGACTGCATGTTCCTTCCGAAAGAAAAAAAAAGCAATAAATATTACTTCAAACTGACTAATTTATTTTACCACTATCTAGATGGAGAAATATTCGAAGCATTTAGAGACAATAGTCAACGAGAGAACACAGGATTTAGTTGCCGAGAAACAGAAAACCGACCGCCTTCTTTACAGTAAGTTGTGAGTGTGACAAAGATTGCTAAATTTCTTCCTTTTCTGGAAGTTATAACGTAGAAAACTATTTTTAATTCTTGCCGTTAGAAGATGGATCCCATTATATATGTGAATGGTTATCAAAGGTGTCTGGTTCAATATCTATCTGTTTATGTTTCTGGGATATATTGAGCTGATGGTTGGACGTGAGTTTCCTGTGTCCTTGTGCTCTCTGAGCCAAGGCGCATCAAGAAGACGATTTTTGGTGGTGTCTTGTTTATCGTCACGTTTGTATAAACTTTGCCTTCTTGTTAACCTTAAGTATATAAGGGATTTCCCGGTGGCTATGAGGATCGCGGGGTGGTTTTTACGAGGTTTCTTTCCGGTTTTCCACCATATATTGACATGGCAAAGTAGTCATATAATCGAAATACCCTTGAGTAGGACGTCAAAAACCAAGCAAATAAATATGTCTTGTGAACATCCAGGAGATCCGGGTTCATCCATCACGGGGTGATTTTACGAGGTTTCTTCCCGGTTTTCCACGCAAAGTCGTCATATAAATGAAATACCCTTGAGTACGACGTTTACGCCAATCAAACAAATAAATAAAATAAATAAATAAAATTATATATATTTGTAGGTATGTTACCGAAGCCTATAGCCGACGAGTTACGTATTGGACGACCCATAGATGCCGAGATGTTCCAGTCGTGTACTATATATTTCAGTGATATTGTGGGTTTTACCTCGCTATCGGGTGGAAGTACACCTATCCAGGTGGTGGCCTTACTCAATAAACTTTACACCTGCTTCGATAGCGTCATAGACGAGTACAATGTGTACAAGGTGGAAACAATAGGCGATGCATGTGAGTTATGATATCTATTTATCCGATGTTAGAGCAACTTGACTAATTAGTTCCAATACTGGCCATTAGTTAGCTACAGAACTGTGCAGTGCTAAATCTTTGTACCGTACTTCACGATGTGGACACCTAACTAGCACTTACCGTCTTTTTTTCAATACTTGTTGTCAATTTTCTTCAATTCTTTGCTAAGTTTGTATCAAACTATTTTATTGTTTTTAACCAAATATTCTGTTAGATGTAACTCTGACTGTCAAAACATTTGCTCAGCGGCAGTAATTTCAAAACATAATTCGAGTTTTTTAGGGAGATTTTCTAATTTGGCCGCCCTCTTGCTACTCTCGTTGATAAATAAGATTACGGTTTAAATGTTACCTGTGCGCGAAGCTCGCACTTTGAATACATCGCTTTAATGGTTAAAATCGGCGAATGCGAAAACTTAAAAACACATTTTTATTCAGTATTGTTCTGTATCGCCATATATGGATAACGACTTATAAGGATACAGAACTCTACATCTATTCATCGGTGGGCATCATGTTTTGAGGGATGTACTTCTCCTGTGTTTTTCATACTGGATGGCAGTCATGTCCCGAATGGATTCTTGTTCCAAATCGCCTATCTCCGGTAATCGTTCCCTCCTCTTGTATGTAATGACTAACCGTTTTTAACCAATTAGAGGTATAAGTAACGCTGCATACAATACTTGTATCGCATGTAGATATACGTATCCTATAGGACATCAAGTGTATCCACGCCAATACAAATCGACATAGAGCAGATAATAGCATAGAAAATAAAGAAATAAAACTATTTAACATAACAAAATACAAAACAACCAATGCAAAAAGAAAGTCAAATCACGTGATAGAGGTGAACTGGCATCATAGGTCGATTGATCAGGTCAAGGGCCGCGGGCCCCGTATGGAGTTCACTGCTATATTACAAATGCCCAGTCATTACATACAAGGTCCGTCAACGACGTAAATCAATGGCAAAGTAGCAAAGGTTTGTGTGTCGTCATACGCGTAGGCCTAATAACCTCAAGTTTGGCGTCAAACTTTAATCAATCAAAGAACACAAAATACACTTGCTAAAGAGATCAATGTCGAGTACTACAGAACCTCCGAACAATGAAGACATTTTGATGTAAATTATATATTTCGGCTTGATTGTGCCATTATCAGTTAAACACATACACCATGTGTTTAGTATAGGTATTTATCAAATGATGGCAAAATGTAGTCCAAATATATCATCTATACCAACATGTCTTCCTTGTTCGGAGTACTTCGTATTTTATATTACCTTTGTATTAAAACATTTTACGTAACTGATTTTGTTTTCAGATATGGTGGTATCGGGCGTGCCCTGTGTCACCCCCTTCCACTCAAAACAGATAGCACTAATGGCGTTAGATTTGGTCAAGGAAAGTAAAAAATTTATCATTCCTCACAAACCTAAAGAGCCCCTGAGGATCAGGGTAGGAATACATACTGGTAAGTTGAGACCAAGTTAAACAAAAATGATAATCGGACCACGTTATTCTTATCAGAATTAAGGGGTATTGAATATTACGCTGGTATATATCACGATCGAGGGTGGTTGAGTGGGAATCTCCTGTGCCCTAGTGCTCTTTGGGCATAGGGGCATCATAAAGTCGATTTGTCGTGTCTTGTTTTATGTCTTGTAATTGTATATTTGCGTTTTCTGCGTCGTTTAGGGCGGTTTCCTCCACCGATTGGACAGGCACGCCGTCATATGAGTGAAATATCCTTAAGTACGGCGTAAAACCCAATCAAACAAACACACAATGATATATATGACAGGAGATAAAGGATATCTTGAAAAAGCTTTCCATATTCAGTCCATCATATGTGTTAATTTTATGTCCTCAGAATTAAACTTTTTGTTCTTGTATTGAAAACGAGGCTCGAAAAGAATGGTCGTAAGCTGGCTTTGACGAGTCCATATAATTTGTCGAATTTCACTGAATGAACGAATAAACGTGGGATTTATATGTGGAACTCACCTAGTTAACTAGTAACAAATAAACGCTTGGTGTAAACAACATTATACATCAGAAGAAAGATGAGAAAAAAGCTTTTAAACATATTTAAGTCCCTTTTCTGAAAAGACGCGTGACAGACTGGCAAGTTACTCCCATTGTAAAACAAATTGGTGTAACACGGTTGCGCTTCTCAAACGGAATGAATATGCAATGATTTCCTCAGAATATTTAATGAGATTTTTTTTTCACATGTTCCAACCGGCAGGTCCAGTATGTGCAGGGGTGGTTGGTTTAAAAATGCCTCGATATTGTTTATTTGGTGATACTGTAAACACGGCATCTAGGATGGAATCCAACGGCGAAGGTAGGCTACAGCCGTGTCATGGCTTAAAGTCAGCAGTCCCCGGTACAAATGAGGATGCAATACATAAATATACGCCAAGGCCCAGACCCCTGTTTTTCACAAAGCAATAAGAGCATGCACGTGTATATAATCAATACATTTCAAGTTTTAAAGTTAACGTGGGATAAACATGAAATTACGTAATCGGGAGAAGTGACTGGCTGGCTATATTAGATCCCAAAATCAAACAAAGTCAGGCAAATTAATTCATGTTTTTGAAAAATAAATACACACAGTGTTTGCATCTGTACACAGTTTTGTGAAAAATACAGAGAAATGGACATTTTAGGTGAAATTTGAGGACTTTTTAATGTAATCAAGACGCCTCATATGTAATATGCACACACTATGGAGTATAACTCCAAAAAATTATACCATAACGACCAGTACTGAAGGTATAGCGTCATCATGGTAATTATTTAAATCTTAGGATAATATCGCCTTGTGAAAGGAGTCCCAGTGCGTAATCAGTTTGCAAATGATTCTGGATTCACGTTGTCGGTGAACACGTGTCTTGATGTGCCTTTATTCAAGGTAGTATGAAATACGGAACAGAAAGTTCAATCCTGGTCAAGAATTATTTACTTAAGATACCTTAGATTTGGCCCCGATAGACAACAATACTAGCAGCAAGTCAGTATCGAAATAATCTAGTCAGCTAAAGAATAAATCTATTGGTATTTATAGATTGCTTTTTAGTTATTCCGGAATCAAATTGACGCTCTTCATATGGACGAAGATCATGAAGAAGTGCATAAAGCTCATAGAGTGAATCAATTTTAATCAACTGAAGTAATACAAGCTTTGCGATCAATCATTTGATAAAATAAATAGAAAATTGGACTTTGGTTTTTTGATCCAATGTTTTAAAGAGAAAGTGAAAGATACCACACAGATGTACAATAGAATCAATGATTACACAAAGGAACGGATTAATCCTGTGACTTGAGGAGTCCGTCCTTTTATATTGCGGTACATTCTATACACTCTTTTTATATACACGCAGACACTTGTGTCTTTCCAATTCTGCTTCAGACGTGATAGATTTATTTATTTATTTATGTAATTATTTATTTGATTTGTGTTTATCGTCGTACTCAAGGTATATTGCTCTTTGACAACTTTTCGTTGCCGGTGTATATGGTGAAAAACTAAGAACTGAAGAACCGTCGTAAAACACAACCCTGCCATCTCCAAAGATCTCCTAAAAAAACACAATGTTTCTCTCCACTGAGCATAATCATTGTTTTTACTGTAATTACCTGCCCACGACGTCAACATTGGCGTCATATTTGAAGCTAAAAAAACTTTCTCTCTTTTGTCGAGAAGATGACCAAGGTAATTTAAGATTTGTTATAGGTAAATATCATTACATAATTTTAAATGGACACTGTTTTACAAAAACACTTGATGAGCGGTCTCAAATGATGCCAACATTTCTGCTTCTCTATCAGCACCATTCCTGTGGCAATATAATATAAAGTATATCAATGTATGGGAATCAAAATAAAGTATAATTCATTTTTGTGTCTTTAATTCATTTGAATGTCTGAAACGGTTTAACCCATAGTCAGTATATAGGCCTATACATTTTGTCTAGCGACTGTTTATCATTTGTGTACCAACGTTAGTTAAAACTATTCATGTTAATACTAATTACCGTATTTTTGTTTTTATTCTAGCATACAAGGTCCACGCTAGTAATTCTACCTACGAGTCTCTTGTTTCCCTGGGTGGTTTCACTTTCGATGCGCGGGGAACGGTTGCCGTCAAGGTATTCTATGTTCAATATCAGTGTACAGAACACTAATTTTGAACATTATCGATTCAAAACGATAAAATTTCATTCCAATTTTTTATAGAGTTGACTTTCTAATTTGACCTTGACCTTCTATAACGTACGACGTTTCATTGCAAATTATAACATCCCTTCAGTGAATGTAACACGAATGTAGGCTGACATTTATTGCCGAGTTACACCATTGATCAGACAAATTACTACATACGTTTATTTCTTCAGTGAATGTAACACGAATGTAGGCTGACATTTATTGCCGAGTTACACCATTGATCAGACAAATTACTACATACGTTTATTTGTTTACTTTCTGATGTCAAACCAACATGAATATATGTCCCGTTTACAGATCTAGCTAAATTATGTAAGGAAAACTGGGTACAGCCCAGAAAACCCACGACATTCTGCTGGTAGCTGGCATACCAACCCACATACACAGTCTGAGCGAGTGTTTGAACTCGTGAGGGGTATCTGTGGACAAGAAGCGTATATTCTAGAAGTGCGCTCTAGACCACTCCGCCACGAAGGGACCTAGCAAGCATGTTACCAAGAAATCCCCCGTCACTAACAACTTTTATAGAATTGGATGACTAACGCGTACAATGATTATTATATAATTATTTGATGTAAAAATGCATGTTTTGTTTTTTTGATCAGGGTAAAGGCGAAATGAAGACCTGGTGGATCACAGGAACACAAAAACAAGGTAAATATGTGTAATCGTTTTATCAACTCCAAATGAACGAATTACATTCCTTTCCTAACTGGTTAAAAGTTCAAAATTATCGTCATATCTAGACCATATATTGCAGTATTTCTTCTTACTATTTGATTTTGCTGTCAAGCATGTTCAGTAGAGAATCTGCGTGTTTAAAAAACGTATGTCGCCTGTATGTTTGATACACAAATCACGTGATACCAATATTCCGTCTTGTTTTGTGCGAGATGCAGCGGGCGGTTGGGTGGAAGCCCTTGTGCCCTCTTAACTAAGGGGCATCAGGAGGCGGATTTGTTGTGGGTTCTTGTTTCGTCTTGCATATTATTCTTCTCAATCTGGAGAAAGGTACGAGCCTATTTTAGTATTAGTTATGCCTGTGTTCGGCTTCATCAGTAAGCGATACAAAGGCAGACAAATGATCCTATATCCCGTGTTGCTTGCCAGGCGGCGATCGCATGAAAGCTTTTGGGCCCGATTAGCAATTGACCATCTTTCCATTGTTCTTACAGGACAGTCTCCAAGTACAAAACCCAATGACCTTCCATTATCAGGGGTGCCAATTTTTTCTTTAATAGCTGATACCCCAGTCGAATCTATAGAAACAAATGAATCGTTTCTGCCTGGTAAGTGTAAATTTCTCTAGATCTCTTAGTCTCACGTGAACCAGTCCTCTCGCGTTAACTTACGATCCGCGAAGACGGTCTGGTCAAGGTGCATTTAAAAAGTTTAAAATAACAC
>JAVFBZ010177758.1:4824-15703 GCA_032466195.1 Katharina tunicata
TCACCTGGTGGAATACAAAACAAGATAAAAGAAACATAAATAAGAGGGCTGGTTAAAAGCCTTCAATAAGAACTCAATTCCATCTTTCTTGTATGCATCTATCACCTGGTGGAATACAAAACAAGGTAAAAGAAATATAAAAAGGTATTTAGCACCAGAGTCTTTTCCAAGAAAGAAAAAAGGCATCACAAGTGATATGAATGGTGATTTGGGTTAAATCACATTCTTTCACTCAATTACTGGCTTGACAAAACAATTGGGGAAATTATCTCCCTTGGCACCACTGGCAACAAACAAACAACAGATACAAGACAAGCACAGGAGGCATAACATTTAGCAATATGATTCCGTGCAAAATTTCAACTTCCATAAAGCAGGCAACACACGAGCAAATATTTTCGCTCAGTCGCGGCGATTTTACCAATGGCTGGGAAATTCGCCACATGTGTTTATGCCAGCAACAGTGATTTTAATCGCCGAAGTCAATCGGCCGACCAATCACTCGGATCAAACATGATATTTTCGGCTGAAATTATTTGATTGATCGTCCGCACTGATCGCTTGTGTGTTCATGCAGTGGAGCCGATCGTTACTGATGAACCAACGAGGCTTTGCTCTATTATCACAGGACATTTATTTAACTAGGAGGAGAGCTATAGGGCTAAAAGTACAATGTTTCAGAGTAAATAGATTTTTTCACCATTTGTTATGATTAATGCATTTCAAGTATTTATCGTTTTGCAGTGATCTGCAAAGCTTAATGTTTATCGACTATTATCAATTTTGAATTCAAATGACCACATTCATCAGACCAGTTGATGTGTTAGTGTTTTTGAAACTCTTTTATTGAAAATCAAAAGTGTAAAAATTATTTGAACATAATAATGGCAGTCTCACATCTGTTTTGTATGGGTCCATAACAAAGCTAAGTTAGCTCTGAAAGCACGATGGAATAAGAAGCTCTCATCAGCCATGTCACAGTATTCATATTCCAAAAAGAAAGCAAAAGTTGTACTTACAGTTTTTGAACACGCTGTACATTTATCAAAGAATCGACTAGCTGGCATTACATGGTGAAATCGTGATAAGAACCCTCTAATCTGTAATGAAAGAAGACAACATTTCAATCTTTGACCACCAAGACAAAGGAATTCTGAGAGGGAAAGAGGCGGACTGATTCTGTAATTTGAAAAATGTTTTGTGTCAAAGTCAAAGTCAAAGGTACTTTCCTAACATCGTTGCCCATGTTTAGATCGCAAGAAAAGTCGCAGTTTGAAGAAAGTCTGTTTGTTTGTTTGGTTGAGGTTTTAGTCAGTACCTAAGGTTATTTCACTCATATGACGACGTGCCAGCCCAATCAGTGGATGAAACCACCCTTAACAATGCTGGTGACACAGAAGACGCCACGATACATTTACAGGACAAACAAAAATGACACCACAACAAGTCAGGTTCCAAGTGCCCCTAAGCTCAAAGAGTACCAGGGCACAGGATGCTCCCACCCAACAACACAATTCTGAAAGACAGGACCTTAAGGCAATAATGTAATTCTACTAAATTACCAGATAATTCAACATGCTTGAAATTGTGATCAAATACATTTTAAGAATATAGAGATTACAACAGAAGTTGAACACATTATATAATATGATTTTTAATGCCAACTTTGATTTAAAGTTTGGCCTAAAGTTTAGAATAAGATCCAATCCAATTCTAAAATATATTAACAAAAAACTTTACTTTAATCTTATGGGAAATCACATAAGAGGACATAAAAAAACCTTTAAGGAAGGGCAGTAACTCCATTGAATTTAAATGTGACAGACTGCTTTAAAGTTTTTAACTTGTACATTGAAATTAAGCACTTTTTATTTACTTGATCTAAGGCTCAAAATCATCAAAAATTGTATTGATTTGCTCAGTTCTCCCAATTCATCTTAGTGGAGTTCAACAACAAGTTAAATGGTTTAAACACCGCCATATAGAAGTATACCTGATGAGGGACAAGGCCTAGGGATGAAGGCATCTCTCCACTTGAAGACCCATCTTGAGATGTCGTATCAGCTGATGCCAAACCCCTGGAAACGTTTTGTATAATGAGTTGATGCTCATGCTTTTGATTATTGCATACGTTACCAAGTAATAGTAAATTTTAACACATCATGCCATTTCCGTTTCATCTGGCTTGCTATTTAAGACATTTATATTACTTAAGTCATGGCATGTTTTCTAGGATAAATAAGGAAATTAAAGTGTTTACAATAGCTTAAATCTGGTCGCTTTCGCTGAAATATTTTAATTAGTGGTCTTCGCATTGTTTGAAGTAGTACTTCGCCCATTTCAGCCAAGACAAAATGTCCCCCAAAAATGATTTTCTCGTGAAATATTGAAGGTACATGTATATGATAACTAGATTATAATGACAGTGGGGGTACCCGCCATTGTACCAGCTCTCGTTGTCTGAGGTCGGACTGCGTATTAATCTCGCTCTTCGAACTCGATTGTTGCTGCTTTCCGACCTCAGACAACTCGAGCTGATACATAGTCGCGTATCCCGCACTGTCATTATAATCTCTATTTATCACTCCGATCACCGGGGTACAAAATGCATTTATTTAGATTGCTCTGTAACTGTATATATATTTCATACATTTAAGTGCTCATACTAATTGTGTGTGTTTCTGAAATGTGTTTGTCTAATATTTGTGGTCATGCATATTGATAATATAATTGTTTTTATTTTAAATACTAAATAGGGTTTTGTACGTGGTTTCTACCTGGCATATGCTTGAATAAAGTTATCCAGGTCAGCCAGAAAATGAAACAAGTCTTCTTATTCTCGTGGGGACCACTGTTACACATTAGTACTAAAAAAATGTTCACAAAACATCTATTTGTAGCAACTGTGACCTTTTACATAGGCGTCTGAAATGTTAACTTGTTTGATGGATTTTCAAGCTTTATCACTTTATGAAGTCTTACTAAAATCAATAGAAAACTAATGGTTCCACAGTGGAGAAAAAAAAAGAGAGAAAAAACAGAGGGACTGACACAGGCGATACCATAATAGATTTTATATAAAAGAGAGCAGGAGTAAGTAAGGCCGAACCTACCTTTGTGGGTGCTGCAGTACTGACACTAACAATTCCACAGCTAGAGCACCTGCGATCATGGACATCCCCGGCCGCGATACTGTACATTGCTGATCTAAAGTGCGATCACGTGTAGACTAGAAAGCAGATAAACAGCATAAAACTAGTGGCAAAACCTGTAGATACCGTCTAAATATACAGTCTTAATTGTTAAAATGGAATTCTCTGAAAAATCCTGCAAATAGTTTTAAATTTTGACCCCTTAAAGTACAACAAACCAAAATTCTTTATAAATGATACCATACTAAAGACTAGTTCACTAATATAAAAGTGGTGTCAGTATGTATGATTGAGAAGCAGGCAAAAGTGAAACGACTCAAGAGTATTCCACTTTTTGTTTGTGTTCCCGGTGTATGGTGGAAAACCAATATGATACCTATAAAAAAAAAACACCTGCCATCTTCTAAGCCACCACTTTAATTATATACCAACATAACCTAGTCCGTGTACAGTAAACAGGACTCCACAGTCATGGGTGAAGGAAAGCAGAAGACACCAAATTACATTTAACCGCAACAATCTGAGTCTTATTCCCCTTAGCTCAAAGAGAACCAGGGCACAGTTACTCCCACCCAACCACCTGCAGCTCATTAGTGGAAATGTAACAGTAGTTGAATGTGAAAATAAACACAAATGATTTTAACACTCACGTTGCCTGGGGCAACAACATCGTTACAGAAATAGCAGCCAAGTTCATCTCCACCAATGGGTTTTTTCCATGATTCTGGGCTAGCTTTCTCTTCACTCTCTGCTTCCGACTTTACGCCGTGACGCAAAACCAAAAATGTATCGAAACCAAGTGCTGCATTTATCACAATCTGAAAGTATTACCAAGATTAAACACGATTTTAGGATTTATTTGTCTGGTCTTTCTCAAGGTGAAAGAATTTTTCTTCTCTTTGTCCATACTTGTTTCATAGTAAACAAAATTTCTTTGAGTTAAAGTGATGCCATACTTTATTTCACTCATGTAACAATGGTTTCCCAAGGAGTCGGGCTCCATCCGATTTAATTTGTTATGAAAAAAAGAGAATAAAAATAATAAGTCATCATCAGCGTATTGTTGAGAGAAAAAAGTGTCTCAGCTGGAAAATATTATATAGTTTTTTCTTCAAATTAAGAGATATAAAAATATACTAAACAGAAAGTAAAAAGAAAAAAAAACCTTTTCAACAAATTTAATAAATAATTAATATGACATGGATAAGATTCATAAAGCCCAAGATATAAACAAAAAAATGATTGCATTTTTTATTATCATCATAAAGAGAACTGTATTATTGAACACATTGCCACTACCTTTCTTTGTGCAGCGCTGATAAGAGATGGCAGCCATCGACTTTCTCGCGTGTCCATTAAAAGGAATATCACATCATGTGCGTCAATCAGCTCTTCCAATCTCTGTACTTCTTCCTTAGTTTGCTCTAATGTTGAGTCTAGAAAAAGACAAGAAAGTATCCAGAAATAGCCAGAAAAACTATTCACACATGGTCAAAGAACAGTATCTGCAACATTGTCTAGAATATTGTTATCAGTGTCCAAAAAACAACAACAACAAAACGATCAGCACTGTATCTAAAACTAGGTATATTTCTCTACATTTATACAAAAAATATATGTTACAACAGAACGCTTAGGTTTGAAAATACAGCAAGTTTGTGTTTTTAAAAACAGGTTTCACATTAAAAGCATAAAACTGTGAAACCTGTATTTTCTGCTCTGTGTTTTAAAGCTAAGTCTTTTGTTACAAAATCTTGTAACACAAAACCTAACCCTTTTATAGCTTTGATGACCTTGTCCCCACAACCCTGAAAATCAAATTTGCTCAAGGCATTTTCATAATGGACTTGTGTGTGAAGTTTGATGAAAATTGGTCAAGCGGTTCAGGTGCTAGAGTGATGACAAAAGAAAAAAACATGTAAATAGGAGCACATCGCTTGTCCCATCTTCAACTCTGTTGTGTGAAGGTATAATAAAATGGTCTTCTTGCATTAGCTTTTTTGGTAGAAATGTCTATGAATGTAACAAATTGTGTCCCTAAGGCTAACCAAAAAGAAATAAAACACGACAGTTTTAAAAATCCAAATACAACCATGATATAACTCACCTACAACAGTATGGCCTGGCATCGGGATAGACAGGGTCAAACCTGTGGCTTGCTGTGAAAATAATAATAAACCAAATTTTCAATGATTTAACAGATTAAATGCTACATTTACTTTCAGGTTTTCATTTAAAGGAAGGTTAATTTAACTAAAATAACTTTAACTTTCTATCCACAGAATTCTGGTCATTCAGGTTCTCTTACGGCAAGATAAATTTATTCAACCTTTAAAGCAAAACCAGGACGCAATTTCAAAAGAAGAGTACATTAACCATTCCATATACATGTGTACTTCTGTAAGCCAATGTTTCCAGGTAACATTATTACATTTTTAAAGTTAAATTTAGTTTTATTGAATTATAAATCTTGACATCATAGAAATATTATCCCTCACATGAAGGACAAGTTGTGTAAAGAAGGACAAGTTGTGTAAAGAAAGACAAGTTGTGTAAAGAAGGACAAGGTGTAAAGACGGACAAGTTGTTTAAAGAAAGACAAGTTGTGTAAAGAAGGACAAGTTGTTTAAAGAAGGACAAGTTGTGTAAAGAAGGACAAGTTGTGTAAAGAAGGACAAGGTGTGTAAAGAAGGACAAGTTGTTTAAAGAAAGACAAGTTGTGTAAAGAAGGACAAGTTGTTTAAAGAAGGACAAGTTGTGTAAAGAAGGACAAGTTGTGTAAAGAAGGACAAGGTGTGTAAAGAAGGACAAGTTGTTTAAAGAAAGACAAGTTGTGTAAAGAAGGACAAGTTGTTTAAAGAAGGACAAGTTGTTTAAAGAAGGACAAGTTGTGTAAAGAGGACAGGTTGTGGACAAAATCATAAAAGGTACAGAAATAGATAAATAAAATACATACAACCCCTGGGAAGATTCTTTTCAGAGCTTGAGCAGCAGTTTCTGCCTTTGGTTGTCCCCCTTGGAGGCAATCTTCAAACACAAATAGTGACTGTCGGACAGGGTTTGAAAAGGAAATTTTCCCATTGTCAACCAAAGTGATATTGCGCACACCCCAACCCTAATAAAAATAAAGTTTCTTTTAGAGGCATATATATAGAAGTTGAAACATTTGCAATAGCATAAGATAGTATGGATAACAGCTTCTGGTATATTCCTCTAACCGTTGTCCAATGATTATCATTGCTTGAAAACGGTCTTATCATCTAGGCTGTAACATAGCACCTGATCATTGCTTGAAAAAGGTCTCAACATCTAGGCCGAAACGTTGCACAGCAAATATACCAGAAGTTGTTATTTATAATATCTCATGTTATTCCCAAAATAACAGCATGTTCATTGTTTATGTCACGTTCAGCTGCAGGTCACAATAGCTGGCGTCTAAAAGAGCATATAAACACACTTTATATACAACATATTGCAGGGCAACCATTTTCAAGAAATAGTTCTATTTAATGGCATGTTAAGCCTAGTATTTTGGCACATAGCTTTACTATGTTAAACTCCTTAATGGTAGCCATCATTGGATCATGTTAATGAACATCTTTGTTTACGTAAAAGTAATATAATTATATTATTTGCACATCAAAAAGAAGCATGTATATGGAATAGCAATATCAATAAATGAGAAGACCTCATATTGACTTATCTTATTCAGACTGAATACAAGAGAATTTGCATGTTCGTTAGCTTAGTGTTGACATCAACTAATGGGTTTACACTTATATGTAGTGATGTTTTTCAACAGATTGATTTTATGTGTTTTATTGGTGGCTTAAGGGTAAATCACTTACATGACGGTGGTGTACTTCAAACGCAGAAGCGACAAGAACACAAACATAATAATGTAAAGTATAAAGCTACTTGAATAAGTACTGTCCATTTAGAGATATTGAAGGCAGGAGTATTTATACACTTATTTATGTTAGGTCATACTATAAGGTAAAAATTGTTAACTGACAATCTCGGCTGCTATCATAACCTTTATTTATAGAGCTAAAGTCAGATGACATGAATATCCTAAACCATTCTGCCACAGCCAGTGGGCTCTATATATTTGAAGATATTACATTATTCATTTAAATCTATATCTATGACTTACTAGTAAACATCTGGCAACATTACAGCCTAGAGTTCCTGAGCCCAGAAGTAGACATTTTGTTTTTGATATGGTGTCTAGGTCTAACTCAGGTAGAAGCCTCCATCGCATTAACTTCAAGTTGAGGTCAACCGCAGACTCGGCTAATCTGAATAAACCAAGGTTTCACTGTTTGTTTCAGGTTTTACAATATATTTGGGGGTTTTCCCTCTTGACAGGATTTCAACAACAAGCATAGGACAAGGATAGGACACTTGGTGTTATTTTACAGAATAAGAACAGAAAGAAAACATGTTTTTTTATTTATTTGATTGGTGGTTAACTGGTTAATCCATAGTAGTTGCATGGTGGAAAACAGTGAAGAAACCTTGTCAAAATCACCCAGCGACTGCCGCAGTTATCAAAAAAACTTCCCTTAAATACCTAAGGCAATTCAAACCTACCTGTATATCAGGTACCACGAAGAGGACTAATCAGGCCACCCCTCAACCAACTGAGCCAAGGTGCAGCTCTGGTGAGGGCCAAAGAGTCTCAGTGTTCAGTTATTTCACAGTTTTAGAGAACATTCTGTTGGTTATGATGTTTCAGGTAACACTCCAAGCAGTATGCTCAACACTAAAATAATTCTGTTCATTTCATGCTAGATTCTCAGGAGGATTATTTTAGGGAATACGCAATTATTAGTTTTTTCTTCTTCATAAGGCTTAATCATTTGAAGAATGTTACCCAGTTGTTTGGCAATCAGGACAATTCCTTTGGGCAGCAGTGCCTATTTACTTTTTGAATAGGACACAGCAACCAGACCAAACTACAGTAAACAATTAGCTGTATTGGTGCATCAATTTTATTATTATACCTTGTAGGGTCCATTGAAGAACTTAGATTGACCATTCTGGGACCAAGTTTCCCGCGTTCATTCTTCTCCCAGCCTACTACCTTAGGACATTCTGGTGGGGAAAATTTTATTTTATGTGAATATGAAAATTACATTTGATTCTTCTTTATAAGGAACACCAAATGAACATTAACATTTTATTTCCAAACATAATTATCAAAAATCAAATTACTTACATTACATAAATGCAGTATCACAAATATTTTTATAACAAATATATGTAAGTCAATTGATTGATTGGAGTTTTACACCATACTTAAGTTTATTTTACTTCTATGATCCTACCCAACCACCCACCGAATAAATGGAAAAAAGTTTTCCCTGGTGTTTAAAACTCAATGCCTGGAACAGATTTGATTGCAGCAATAATTTGTTTAATTTGTTTGTTTGATTGGTGTTTAACAGCGTACTCAAAGAGTATTTCATCTATATGACGATTTTGCATTGCCAGTGTATGGCGGAAAACCGAGCAGAAACCTCGTACAAACCACCCCGCGAACTACGCAGCCACCGAAAAACTTCCCTTATATACCTAAGATCCACCGGGGGATTGAACCTATTACGGGTACAGTAAAGGGGTTCCATGGTCCAACGCTCAACAACGGTGCCACGGCGAGGCCCTAATGTGCTTTAAAGACTGAGAAAAAGTCACTGACAAATTCCCTGAAATTAACAGTGACATTCCTAAACTGTCTGTGGCCGTTGTCGTTGTGGGTGGTTTCATTCACCCTTTGGCCTGGCACTGAGTCATATGAGTGAAATAACCTAAAGAACCACATTTAAACCTGATCAATCAATCAACCAATCAAAAGCTGTGGACTCAATCCAGGTTCAATGAAATAACTTCTAAGATCAGCAATTCAATGCACACCCATCAGAGCTAGGGTGGAGCACAGTTGTTTTGATACAACCGTATTGCTATAAACTAATACAGCAGGAGACCAAACCTGTAACATTATCCAACGGTGAAAACTTAACAAGAAACACCAAACTATGAGAGATACTTCTAACTCCATCTTTTGATCTATCTCGGAATGACAATACTTCAACCTCACTCAGCTCACTACCACTGAAAAAACAAAATATATATGTATTTTTGTTTGTTATCCTACACTGTACTTAATGTTATGTCACTTATATGAAACATGCCTTCCCAATGTCACTGAGAACAATGACGAGGATCATAACGAGGACTGGACACAAAACAGGCTGAAAAAAAACAGACACCAAAAGAAAGACAGCGAGGAACAATAAAAAATAGTTATTTACAGACTGTGTTGACATATTATCATGAACCAGCACTGGACACAAAACAGGCTGAAAAAAAACAGACAGCGAGGCACAATAAAAAGTCGTTATTTACAGACTGTGTTATTATCATGAACAGTTATTTGGGCCATGTTGCTAAAGGCAGTATGCTTCCAGATTACATTACTGTTGTCATATGTAGCGTAGAGGAACATTATATTCCTAACAGAGCTTACAATAAAAGTGACTCCACATTACTTGGTTTTTGTTGCCGTCACTGCTCACTCTCAGAATAGGCAGTCACTGCCTTCATGTAAGTAAATACCCTTAGGCAGGTCATTCAACACCAACCAAACAATCAAACTGAATAGTTGTGGGGGACATGCATCTGGCAAGATAGTTTAACAACAAAAATAAATATTTGTACACTTCAAAATTTAAACGCAAATCCTGACTTTTAACAGAAATTTTTTAAACTTTCTTTTTTACATTCTCACCACTGATAAGCAATAAGCCAGAGTAAATTTCTAAGAGGCCAGCCAGGAAAATTTTCCACTGTACATGGATCACAGAAACCCAGGATAATCTGAAAAAAAAATTTGATTAAGAGCAAAGTACTGTACTTTTGAATACATATTCAATAAATTTCAAACAGAAAACAATCCTGTATTTAATGAAAAAGCTATCCAAGTTTCCCCTTAGCCTCTTCAATGACATACACAATTGTTATTTCCCCGTTTATTACACAATTACCAGGTAACACTATTTTATCTCACCTTTTTTGATTGGCTGACAAACGAAGGTAGGGAGGAAAGTTTTTGAACAGAGACACTATCTTGGTCTTCTAAAATCACAAAGTAAGGGCTTGGCTGATTGGCCTGCATTTCATCATAATTCTGTTGTAAAGATTTCAACTGAAATAAGAAGGATGAGCTGAATTTAAGCAAATCATTATACAGCATAAACTCAGGGGAAACTGAAGATTGTGATTTACTAACAGAAATTATCTACGTTCTGTTTACTGTCATAGACTAGTCAAAAGTGCTTCACTTACATCAAGTAGTAACCTGAACAAAAATACAGAACAGTGGGGCTGGTGCAAAAAAAAAATCATAGATTGCTTGAATGTATGTAGGTAGAAACTTGCATAAATTTGCGGAAAAAAGGTTTTCGTCGCATGTGAGTTGTGTGAAAGTTTCAAAGTCATACGTTGAATAGTAACCCGAACAAGAAATGTCGGACAGCAAACAGCTCATTTGCATAATTTATGTAGAAATTTGCATTCATTTTCAAAAAAGGTTGAACGTTGCACATCTGCATATGGAGAAGACTGTTGTGTGTAAGTGTCACAGTGGTATGCAACATAGTAACCGAGCTATGGTCTGGACAAGATATGTCGGACGCACCTCCGCACGGACGCACACACGGACG
>JAVFBZ010177769.1:3687-15703 GCA_032466195.1 Katharina tunicata
CATGGAAGCCACACGAAATATATAACCATAATATACTACCATGTAAAACAGCAAACAAACATAAAATTGTTCATCTCCCATTGTTTCATTTCCCGCAGACGTACATAAAAGATGACCCAGCCGGCCGCCAGTATGGGGATCTGTCAGTGTGGTTTGTTAAACAATACCATGAGCCGGATTCCTTTCTCAAGTACTTCCGGGACTGGGCCAGATGCTTTAATATAGTGAGTAAATCCAGTCTAAGTTGTTCAATGACCAGGTTTGATTGTTTGATAAATCAATGTGACAAAAATAACTTTGTTGTGGTGTAACATGAAGCAACAGTAGTTTGAAGTCAATACCCCTTTGAACAAGCGGTCCCAGATAACAAGAATGGTCTGGTCCCAGACTCTCGCCTTTTAGTAGCAGATTAAATTACTATAGATTGGAGGTTGTCCCCAAAAGTAATGTTCACGTAAGCTATGAATAAATTTAGAAAAATTAATATTGTTTTGAGCTACATAAATATTGCCAAAAAAACAGGATTTGATGACGAATCTGACTTTTGATAAATTAGAAAGATTATAGTTTGGTATCATAATTGATGTATATTATTAATACATTCCACCAATTTCTGCATGGTTTGACACTGAATTGATGTTTTAACGCAGGGGAAAGAGCGAATGGAAAGCTTACGGAGTTCGATTTGTCAAGAAAACGCAAATCTAGACAAGAACGAAAAGGTAATCATTTAGGTTTAATAATAAAGATACCAGGTACATTTTGTAAAAGGGGCCCCTGTTATTTAAACTGGTTGCACAGATGGCATAAATGTTTTGGCAACAGGGGCCCCTTCTACAAAATAATTTCTTACTTAAAATAATTGTATTCAAGATATGGGGCAAATGTATTAATTAGGCTATCCAATATAAATTTGGCTTTAATGGCCACCAAGTAGCACAAGAATAATACGTATGAAACATCTTAACAACAACAAAAATGGAAGCCTTTAAGGTGCAATATAGAATTTTGAGTTAAATCCAAAATTTCTAGGGAAACGAACCTAGTTTTAAAACATGCTCAAACCCCCTGTGCGCGACGTAACTCGTTTAGCCACCAAGATTTGTCTCCCTTCTGCTATCCAGGCTTCAACAGAGAAATCATTTGTATGAAACGGTTCATTGATTCACTTCGGTGACGGACCTTGTATTTAATGACTGGGCATTTTGAAGGTGACCCTTGACCTGACCAATCGAGCTATGACGTCAGTTCCTGTCTATCACGTGATTTGTCTCTCTTGTTGCATTGGTCGTTTTGTAGTTTGTTATGCTAAATAGTTTTTATTTCTTCATTTTTTTTTGTGTTCGATTTTTATTGGTGCTGAATGCACTTGATATCCTATTGGAAACGTTTTTTTTTTTACATGAGATACAAGTTTGGCCTTTGTCGGTAAATATACCAAGGAACTGAAGATACCGGAGATTTGGAACAAGAATGCAGCAATTGGCAAAACCCTCGCGTGATTTCGTTGTCATCACTTAGCTGGGCCGTGATTGGTGTATGAATATGCCTCAAAATGACAAATTTGTTGGCCAGATGACTTTTTAATGCCGTGTGCACATAAACACATAAGCAATCATGGGATAACGGAGCGAATTGCATATGTATTTAGATGAACAGAGTTTAGTTTATGGTTAATGTCCTGCATGTAAAACAAATGGAAAATGTGCAATCTGTCTGACAGCTTTACCTAGGCTGTGAAAAAGTTCCGGACAAAATGGCGATGATCGTAGCTCGTGCAAATGATGTGCGCTGTACATTCGAGGAATTCCGAGAGAGAGTGTAGTGAAATAAGTAATGTTACAATGGTGGAAAACGGAAATTAACAAAAACCCACATTAAGGGATTTGTTTATATTTATTTTAATTTTTTTATGCATTCATTTTTTTCTTGCACAAATTTGCCAAGAAAGAAAGTTGGACAAAATTAACATCGTACTGTGAATAAACACTTGGAAACGGGGTATGGGGAAAATGCCCTCCGGCTCACAAAAGTATGCTTCGAGCATACATTCTTGCCCTCTGTTCTTGGCACTGGTGGACCATTATTTTCCGACAGAACAAAACAGTTTACCTTTTTGAACGTCGCTGATCACTGTTTGAGCACATCGCCGTCTTATAAATCGATTGCCATTGAAAGCGGATTCAGCGGTTCTAATTTACCTATTTCTGTTTTCGCTTTTCTGGCACAGATCGATGAAATGTAAGAGTTGAAATATACGCTTTGGTAGTCGTAGCTCTCTAATTTGGTGAATTGCTAGTTAACATTAAAAACGTCTGCATTTAGGGGTTTTCATTCTGAATCAACGGACAGAGTTTCTCCTTAGAGGTATGTCAAAACAAATAACCAAAGGATGGTATGGACATTTATGGGGTTTCCTATGTTGTTGTCACTCGTGGTTTAAATTACACCGCGAAATATACAAAGTAATGCTTGACGTGGTACATGCGTGAGATCTGATCCATTATATTCTTGCTCTCAACATTCTATCCTCGATACCATCGACTCATTGTACATTTGTTTGGTAGATTATTTATCTATTTCAATACACCTAGTTGCAAATCTACTGACGTTTTGTGAAAAATCAATAAAACAACATTTCTCAATTATTTTATGAAAGCTATGAAAATTATCTGCAAAAAGTTGAATCCCAGCCAGCCAGCAGCGTATCTATTTACATGAAATTTAAAAATTCAACAAATGTAAACTGTATACTTTTATCTTTTCAGTTTATCTTATCTACGTCTTCGCGTTTAATAACGAACTTCTCTCAGAAATCCGCTGTTATCGATCAACAAGAGAGTCATGCACAAAGAGGTATATAAGGGTCAATAAGATTAATAGCAAGACATGCCGGCCCATCTGGTTTTATTCCTACCGCAGACTTTTAAGTGTTATAATATTTTGAATATATATCAATTCATACTCCAACTTATCAAACTGGTATAACGAAGCCACATATGTCAGCTACACACTTGCACCGGGTATTTTCACACGGTATTATTCTGTAGAGTAAATTTAGAATTATAGTTGGGGGAAAACGTACAGAGAGCCAGACAATGGCATGCACGTGTGAAATGTATGTATGATCAAGCCTTGAATATATAGGTAACAACGAAGATGGCATTTATGTATAGGTGGGCGTATATTCTTTTTGTGGAATATTATAACATGAAAGAGCAAATTGTGCTTGTAATTGTGCTACATCTGTTTTTGGGATGTTGCGTGGCTGGGTCTTGGGGAAACTAGAATCAATAATACTTTCGCGTAAATAACTGAAAAAATAAGATTTAACCGTTAAAATAGAAGTTGCAAAAAAATTTGACCGTGAAATACGCGATCGGTTTGACGATGTTTATTTTGTTTCGTCAAGCAGTCTTCTCCCCAAGATGACTGCTCTTGGGTTCACCTAATAGTTGAGCATTGGACACCTGAGTCTGCTTCAATGTAGGCCTGCCGACTACCAATTAAAGCTTGGACTACGCTAGTCGACATAAGCTTAGATGCAGGTAATAGTGGAAGGTTCAGGGTGATGTGGAGATTACGGGATCGTATTAACGAGGTTTTTACACCGTGAAACCAATGTCGTTATGAAACTGAAATATACGCTTGAGTTGGGTACAACGTTAAACACCAATCAAGTTATTGAACTCATCCGACGAGTGTTCCCAAGTACCTAAATCACCTATAGACTCTATTCACTAACATATGTAAGGGAGCTCTTACATTGAAATCCTTTGAAACTTTTAGCTATAGAAGCCTATAGTATAGTTCTCTGTCAAACCAATCGCATCCCTCCGGACCTGTATAGGTTTACAACCCCCTCCTCATATTCTAGAATCTAGATTACTTTCAATCGGACCTAGTTCACGCACTATTGTTTGAATTTTAAAGAGGTATGTGTACTTTGGTTTATCTGTGTGTTGTCAGGCCACACTACGTGTCTGTGAATGTTATTTGTTGTAATATGAAACTCTGTGTAAAGTAAACAATCAAACTTTTTATCCAATTTTGTTTTGTATTTGGCTGTCTGGTCGCTGAAACGGTTGATGTTTTTATTACTACTCAGACATGTTTGTATAATATAAGACTAATAGGCTGTCGAATTGACATATTGTTGTGTTACGCAAAACTGTGATTGTTGATTGCGAAACTGGAATGAAATGTTCCAGAAAAGTTTTGTAAATAATGATTTGGTTTACTAAGGACACAGAGATGCACTCAGAGTTCACAACTCTTTTACTGCTTGCAGACTGCTGCAATTAAATTAATATTTAATAAATTATAACTAGTTGGAATTTCGTATTTAAGATTTTTGCATTGACGATAAACTGTTTAAATTCTAGCTTTTTTAATAAAGTGTGACTTTGCACTGATTATTTAACTAAAATGATAGCGATGAAATGTGTTCAGCTGGTTTATTATATTACTTGCAACAGATTCCCACCAATCAATCGGAATATTACACATATAGATTTGTCTGAGCGAATGCTGGACTCAAGCTTTGAGCCATGGGTGTCAGTCTGCCAGAGTGATATTGGTATAACCGATTTCCTGATGGGAAAAATAACCCTTCACTGTACCCGTTAGGCCTATAGGCATGAATCGCCCTGTTCAGTCTGGGTATGTAAGGTAACCGAGGAGATCGCGCGGTGGTTTTTACGATGCTAACAAATAAATGTTCTCACAAAATGAGTTTTTGGCAGGAAGTTTCAGTTGATTCCAGTTAAGTGAAAATATATTTTCAGACCTACTTCTATTCTATTCGGAAGTATAATTAATGACAGAAATATCTCTTTCACTTTATGTGGTCAATAAAGGGATAAATGTTTTCTACTGAATAATCTTTGAAAACTCTCAAGATACCCTTAGCGTTTATGTCATATTCAAAAAGTTAATTTTCTTTCCACATCAATATGTCGGCCTATTGTTTGGTATAGTTCAATTTTCTATTTGGAAATGTAACTTCCTTTTATCCGTTTCTGCAGCGTCGTAGATAGTTTGCTTCACCTAATTAATTGGGTCGATAAGAAAGTGTCGATTTAATCATTTAGACTGTTTTATTAGCATTCGTGTTAAGTGTAAGACGAAATTCTTTACACTAACTGAATGGGGCAGACTACTGTTTCATCTGGAGCGCGACGTTTCCATGGTAACGTGGTGTGGGATGGGTAAATCGAATGCTCCAATTTATAAAGATTTGATGCTCTTATTCATTTGCCCACAAAGACCGTTCAGTTTATATATGAACTATGCTAGACTAGGAACTATGAACGTGGGCGTTTTGTGTTGCATTCGTCATTGTTAAAATGCTACCCGGTATATAGTAGGCTATATTATTGACCGCGACATTAAAAATTGACAGTCTGTTTAAGTCCATGACAACTAAGCTATGTTATTGTTAGCTTGATCTATTTCGTGTTTTCGATCGTAAATTGCAAATAAAATAACAGCTTAACCTCTACTAATCCATTATTGCTCCAAACCGCTTATATCCGGTAACTTCTGCCCCCGATCTGATCGAGCGAGATCTCATATGTATGCCGAGGACAATATAGATATCTGCTGAGGCCTCATGGAAGATGTCTCGTATGTCAGACACATGTTGGACATAATTCCTAGTAAAGATTATAGCACTTTATTGGTCAATCTTTAACAATAAAATCAGGGGGGAAACATGTCTCAGAGATGTATCTTTTCCTCGCCATACAAGGGAGATCTCGCGAGATCAGGTAGTTCCGCCACTTCGATTAACGGCTTTTGTGTGATGACCGAATATTTTAGCCCATTAACATTATATTTACCACTACAGGCAATACTTGTATAGCATTAAGATAAACCTATGTAAGTCCATTCCGCACCCCAAAAATCGACATAGAGCAGGTAATAGCAAATAAAATAAAGAAATATAGTCGAACTATTTAGCATAACAAACTACAAAAACAACCAATGCAAAAAGAGTGTCAAAACACGTGAAAGAAGTGAATTGGCGTCATAGGTCGATTGATCAGGTCAAGGGCCAGCGACCTCGCTATGGCGTTCACATGCAGCTATATTTCAAAAACCTTGTTATTACATCCATGGTACGTCACCTTATTGAATCAATTGACCATTTTATACAAATGCTATTAATTGTCATGTTGAGTTGTCACATGACTTTGGTAAATAGTTCTCGAACTGATTTCTCACAATCGTATTCTCGTGAGAGTGGACGTGCTAACCCGCAATATAGGAAGAATAATATAGTGTAGTTTTGATTGGATTTCTCAGTTGCTATATATGGATAATGGCGATTTATTTTTACATATTTATTTTGTTACAAACAAAAACAAAATGAAAACTCGAGACACAATAGCGGTAATCAAATGTGAAGTGGATTTCATATGTAATAAACCAACATATTAGTAAAGAGATCAGACGCAAAGCGGATGTATATATACTGTTAGTAAGATCCCTGATAGGCCTACTGATGATTGGCACAAGACGGCTACAAATAGTAGTAGGCCTACTATACTATAATAGTAGGGTACGAGGATTTTCTCTATATATGGTATAAGCCTCTTACTAGTCTTCGCCTTCACGGAAAATCAATAATTTTATACTAGTATTGCAAACTGCCCCCGTCTATATATAGCTACCGGTATATATTCTGTTGGTACTTTTCCATCACGAGTTGTTCTATCGAGATGTGTTTTAGTCATTCGTGTATCATAGGCCTAGTACTTTACGAACTTCAAAATAGAAAGACAATCTTGCGAAATTAACCCCGCTCCTGTTTGAGAATGTTGATTTAAAGTCACATATGCACCGATTTTAACAAGTTTTAAAGTCAGACAGTAACGTTGAAATAAAATATATTTAATTTGTACAAGGCTAGATGAGTCCGGAGAAATTCTGCCTTAATTCGAATTCAACTTGCAGTGGGCCTGATATACTTGTATCAACAAAAGCTTCAGATCACACCGCAGCGAATGACCGTATATATGTAAAGTGCCAACATTTTGAATCTAGGTTGCTAACTAACCGTTGACTTGGTGTAACGTCTATACCTCAAAGACAGTAAATTAACACATCCACATTCTCCCAGATGGGACACCCCTTACGATTAGACAGTTCTTTAGAAAAATATCTAGAACTTATGGTTCTGTGACAACACAGAATCGTATTTTTGGGGTGCATATGAGAACGTTTTTTTAAGCACAGCGTTTTTTGTGTAATTATAGGTCAATATACAAAAAGTGCATTCATTGAATATAACGCAGACGGCTCTTCAAATTTGCTGGGGTGGAGGCAGGTGGGATGGGATGTGGCTAAATCGGGCCACGATGATTATAGTGTTGTTAAGAGTATTAATGCACAACTGTGTTTAATTGTTATTTACTGCGAAACAGTAGACTTTTGATTTTTTTGTGGATGACAGCTTCTGACACAAGTCATCAAATTGGTTTTAGTCAAACTATATGATCGCCCTAGCAGGGACATACCCTTTACATCTCATTTTGTTTTTCTAATTACAGCCTCAGTTATCTAACAAAGAGCTCATCGTGACGTCAATGGTTTCCCGTTGTCAAAGTGACAATTTTCCGGTCTGGAAACAAGAACAGGTCAAGCGAGCTGCTAAGATGGCGACTGGACCTTGAAACGAAGGCAATTGTGTGAGCAAGGCTAATAATTCAATTTAGCGACTGATATTACCGAAGATACATATGTAATTAGCATTACGATTGTCTCTGATATCGACGGAGAACGAAGGCGAACAACGACATGAATAGCCCTCTACACTTGGAGAAGTTAGATACGGTGTACGTAGCTCGTTGTACTCAAGAGTATTTCACCTATATGACGACTTACTAATCTTAATAATGTGCGTTGCCGGTGTATGGTGGAAAACCGGAAAGAAACCTCGTTAAACCACCCCGCGAACTCCGCAGCCACCGGAAAACTTCCCTTATATACCTAAGGTCCACAGGGAGGATCGAACCTATTCCGGGTACAGTTATAGGGGTTCCGTAGTCCAATGCTCAACCACGGAGCCACGGTGCGGCCCCAGTGTACGTAGTAAACACGTCTGTTCCCAGTAATCTTGTTAGATTCGTATAGTTTTAATTCAAAGAAAATGTATCTATGTATGTGGAATAGTTAAGTTTGGCGCTTATGTATTGTTCATACATTTTTGTTTTTATATTAACTGCCTTAGTAGTGCTCATATCATGGATTAGATTACCATTAATTGTTTACCATTTCATAAATATTTAGATTATTCAATCCTGGGAGTTATTTGCTTTAATATATCGTTTCAGGTGCATAGATTTGTTGTTTTTTTTATTTTTAGAACTGTAATAAAATATTAACTCGGAATTGAGTTTCTTCATTGAGTCTTTGAGTTTTACGCTAATAACCATCACATAATAGAATGTCAGTCCGATGTGTAAGGTAACCAGCCCAATCACCAATCGGCAAAACCTCATGTGATTTTTCGATACTTTGCTTTCATCACTTAGTTCGGGCGTGATAGGAGTATGAATATGTACATTTTGTTCGCCGGAAGCCTATTTACCGTCGTATGGACAATGAACATATAACAAAATATAGGGTAATCCAGCGAATTTCATATGGCTTTAGATGCACAATATATAGTTCAGGGGTAAATAATGTTTTGAATGTAAAACAAATGGAAACTGTTGAATCTGTCTACATTGGCAGTTTGACCCGCAGGCTGTAAAAAAAGTTCCGGCCAAAATGGCGATGATCGTATCACGTCCGAGATGATGTGCGCAGTACGTACATTCGATGGGTTCCGAGTCGCCCAATCACTGCAGTGGGAACAAACAGAGACAAGGTACGAGACAACAAACGACTGTATAAAATAGAGCAATATGATAACGTGTGAAATTTACAACAGACAACGCCTCAATACAACAGCCGCCGGATCTAGGTCACAGCACATGTATGCCCAAGATGATGATATGTCACAGGGTATATAAGTTTGATATTAACAATACTAATATTGACTTCTGTGGACAGATTGTGACAATACAGCCGGAAGGGTCACTTTTAAAAGCCTCTTATTAGACAACAGGCCAGTTTTGTCACTACAAGATTAAATAAAAGAATTTAACCCCAAAAAATCACCAAATATATATATTTTAGTTCGCCGAAGATTTTAAATCGTGAAAAGCACATAAATATACGCAAATGCAGGTAGCCTAATGCTGAAAAGTGATTCCCTTTATAGAGAAATGCGTATACTTAGACCATGCAACAAGACAACATGTGACAAAGGGATAGATTTACCATGCGTATACTTAGACCATGCAACAAGACAACATGTGACAAAGGGATAGATTTACCATGAAGCCATACATAATAATTTCTTGGAAGAACAAGACGGAATTGAATGTTATTCTGTTCTTGAAAAACATGCTTTTGTTCGACGTGTTAGGGAACATTATTCTGTGACTAATAAGTATGTTTATATATAACGATTTCTTAGCTGCACTACAGTTAACTTCAGTTTGATAAAGTCGGTGAACAGGTGAGATAGGTAACGACATCAATTTACCTAAATTTATATACTTCGGAGCAAGAGGTTGGAATCGCAAATGCAGTCTAGATTTATTCATAATCTGCTTTTCAATTTTAACCTATCCATTATGTGTAAAAGAGAACTCGCGATCCGAGCCTCCTTTGTACCAACCACTATTCGCCCATGTAAATGCACTTGACATGCATACGTACAGTGGATTAGTTCTATGTGTACATTTAGCTGTCGTCGGTTTAACAAAACCATTCACCTTTTATTGTAATTTGAACATATGCTTGTGAAGAATGCCTACGGTTGCAGAGACCGTCTGGCCATGTTTCTTGGTAAATGTCACAACAGGCTAACGATCTTATAGCAGACAACATGTTAATACACTGTATATGCATGTATGGGTTGAAGGTCGTAGGTTGAAATGAATAAAAAGATTTTCACCCAAAACCATTATGTCCATGCATACAAGATTTGACATTGTCGGGTGTTCCGTTTTGGGGATCGGAAGTTTGGCAAATTCTACATCTATATATTTTTATAATCGTTTTAGAAGCAAGGCTTCATGTTAAATAGACATAACCTACACATCTTGTTTTTCAACAGAGTTTGTTTTGAGTTCTGTCAGATTTTGTTTTATTGGAATATATGTGCAAGCCCTTGTTAATTTTCAATCAGGTCGACAGGAAAACGTGATATTGTGAATTAATTCTGTAAACATACGTGGAAAATCTGACAGCGCATTTCCAGGCCAAGGTGGTTTAATCTGGCTTTAACCAGTTTCCACAATTCTAACACCGGATGTCTGAATGTCATAACCTTGGAAGCGCCATAAGCCCTTCCGTCAGCTAAACCAATATACGGAAAGCAAATGTAAGCCCTCATATTGCTGTTGTCATTTTTGGGAAATTAAAAGTACTTTATATCAGCTTTCGATAAAGCCTTTCTCTAGTGATCATCTGTAATATTTGTTGTTTCTTTCTTTCTCTTTGCTTGTTTGCTGGACTTATATTTCGTTTTTCATATTATATATTAAAGCCATGTATGGAAAAACGACCTTATCAATTTCGCAACAGACTTGTAACCGCGATGATCTGATTGGTGCAACGCAGACGAGAACTTGACCTGCAAAACACGTAAGTGAAATCACGAGTGACCCAATATTACGACATAACAAAATATTCCTGCTTGAACTTTTCCCGCTGCCACTGAAAATATATAGGTTGGACAGGTGTTAAAATGACTTGTTGACGAGTGTAAATAGGCCATGGACAGCTGGCAAGAAACAAAACAAACAAACAGGCGACAAACGCACTAGATGTGGCGGGATGATGTTGCATTGAAAGAGAATCCGCGCGGTATTTGTAGGCTTGTACGATGAATTCTCAAAATAAATTTCTTTGTTTGTTTGAGTTTTACGCCATACTTAAGGATATTTAACACATTTGGAGGCATACCAGTCCAACTGGCGAAAAAAAAAAAACCCGATCTCACAGATTTCCACCACACTCCTGCAACGCAAAAACGTAACTCGTCATATAAGTGAAATACTCTTGAGTGCGACGTTAAACCCCAATTAATTAAATAATAAATCTCATGAATTGACGTCGAACCCCAATCAAACACATCCACGTAGATTTGTTTTAGGTGGTTAAATGCAGACGTGATCAGACATAACTTTTCGAATTACAACATAGATAGATAAGAGAAGTTAACTTGCAGATAAGGACATACGATAAATTTCTTCCAATAATAACAGACAGACAAAATAAGAAGCTATAAAAAAAAAGTTCCGACAGTCTCAAATCTTCAGTTTACGTTTCGTTATATAAATATCTAGACAGTAGGCGTACAAACATATGATTTAGCCTACAGATGTTTGAGCTCAACACCCACTTTTCTTCAAAGCAAATCACATTGTACGCGTTATAGTTAGTATTGAACTCAGCTGTTCTCGGCCTCATATACCCATATATTCTTACATCACTGAAACCTCTAGAAACAACAAAATGCAGAGCTGGCCTCATCATTTGTGATTGCAAACTAAATCTAAAGGTTATTAGCATTCCGTATAACCTTTCCCTTTATTCGGATTGGTTGATTTTGTTGTTATGTACTGGTGAGTCTGAAACACGTGGCAGTATTTCCCTCTGGGGTACAATTTGCCTGTGTCTTTTGAAACATATCTATAATGCAATTCAAAAACCTCGAGACTTATACAGAGTTACCAAAGTAACACTTTCTACCAAATAAAGTGCAAGTAAGGGCCTCGAAGTCTGTCACCTTTACCACGCTTAGTCGAGTCTAGTTGCATGAATGTGAATTTATTTTCACAATTCTACACGCAACAAGTGTTTCAATTGATAGTTGATTGGAACTATCAATTGAAACACTGTTATCATCTAATGATTCAAAATTGTTGCGTGTAGAATTGTGAAAATAAAT
>JAVFBZ010177780.1:0-15702 GCA_032466195.1 Katharina tunicata
GAGCAAATATAAGAAGAATAAAAGTAATTGACAAAGGATCGGACAATCGGGCTAGCACTACTGACTTCTACAGAGTGGAAAAATGAAGATCAAGAGAGATTTCCGTTGCTGTTGATGGGGATCGTGGCGGATTAATCAGATTTCTTGTCTATAAAAATGTTTTTTGAAGGTCATGGGTAAGCTACATCCTAATTAAATTTGTAAACCCATTATTGTTCGCATGATTTGACCACTGTTTGCGTGAAATTGTCGACACATTAAACCTGTTTTGTCTGATGCATATCATAAACTAATGTCATGGAAGATAAGCGGTTTTTGTAAACTACTTTCCATGTGTTCGTGGTTTTAAATCTCCAGTTTTGATTATTCATGCAACAAGCTGTCATGTTGTAAACGATAGCAGGACGATCATCGTGACACAAATGTAGTATATGCAGTTAATAACAAACATTTGTGCTGTGTGCTACTTCATGACATTCCACAGCGGTGAGAATTCTTTGTTGTCTTGAGATAAGGGAATACTGCCAGTAGCAATGTGTTGGTGGTCACGCATATAGACCATGAAAACAAGACAAATAATTCAGACTCGGCAAAACGACGTATTCCATACTAAACAGGTAATCTCGTCAAATTTAATCTACATCGTTAATGACTATCAATAACAGAAAGAAAAGACTTGACGTTTTTAACAACATCAAAGAAGTTACTGTGTGTTTTACAAATACTCTCGGGATCAATCATTTTTTCGTTTGTTTGGACTAACATCTTCGATGCAAATGTAACTGATTTGAATGACATTTCTTTGTATTATAAATGCTTAAAGAAAATTATACATTAGAGAAAAAGTCCATTAACTATTTATTTAATAACATAATTGATTCAAAACTCCTGCATTTGTGTCCAGCACTTACATAACGATAGCCAGAAAGTTAGGATTTCTAAAGACTTTAACTCGGTAATTTGCAAACAAACTACTTTCTTTCACAATTTTAGAAGCGCAATAACTTACTACTCACGAACAAATCAAATCATGCTTATAGTATGCTGTAAATCGTCAGTATTAGGGTAGGCTACTACATGAATCACAAACAACCATTGTTATTTATACGGCAAGACCAATTTGACTAAACACACACACCGGAGTAACTTATTGGTGAGCATCCTTTTAAACTATTATATTCTTGGTGGCGTTAGTACTAGATGCTACTAAATGATTTGCCAAAGAGGTCAGAATTATTAGTCGTGTTGAGATGCGGGAATAATGGGGGTAGTACATACATGTATTGGTGGTCACTAATACAATACGAAAACAAGACAAATATAGTGTTCCAGATTTGGCAAAACGACGAAGTCCATACTAAACAGACAGTATTGTCAAATTCAATCACTCGGAAATGACTATCAAGCAAAGGACAAAAATGCCGAACATCTGCAATGCAAATGTATTTGTAACTAGTTTGACTGGTGTTTTTTTGTAGTATATTATGTGTCAATGTAGTACAGGAAGAAATATTCTTAAAAAGTGTTTTAAAACTCCCATGTTGTCCTATGTTTACATCACTTTAGCTAAAATTCAGGATTTCTAAAGACTGTAAATCAGTTGCTATCAATGTTTAAGAGGAGCAAATTCATGCTTAGTCACGAACAAAACTAATCATGCTAATATTATGTTGTCAATCGTCAATATTAGGGTAGGCGACTACATCAATTACAAACAACCGTTGTTATTCATATGTCCAACTAGGCTGGCAAACACAAACACCGCCCTACCTCATTGGTCTGATTCCATATAAACTGTTTTTGTCTTATTGGGAATCGTGCTTGGCCAGATCTCCGCTGTCTAAACTAAGTAATTTCCAGTGTTCTCGTTCGAGGCACTACCTAATAGTGCACATGCGCACAACACCATGTGCTATTTTACACAATGCAACTTATTTATTTATTTATTTATTTATTAATCTAATTTAGACATTTAACCAGATAGTACAGCACTCGACAGATATGTCACCGGAAATGAAAAAAAAGAGCTTCAATAATATTGTACTTGCAGCGTTGATAATTTGGAAAAGGTCGTTTGCAATTTTGGAAACACGACCATTAAGTATTGCAAAGGTGGTTGTATCACATTTTGTTTCGATAAGCTAGACTGGTACAACTGCGTTAATATTATTATCATAATCAAACTAAAGTTTGCACTTGTAGGAGATTTTTTAAATAATTATAGTAACAAACTGTTCGAATGTAAACATTAAGTGTGTGTTTCAGAACAGTAAAAATACACTTCATAATTATAAATGCTTAAGATCGCAAACTGAAAACAGTTGCTGATTTTTTTTAACTTTTTGAATCCAAAATAGTCATGGACGGTTTTGTTGAATCTAAATAATTTCTGGATAGTTGTGTTAACAGCAACGTCTGATCGCTTACGATTTCAATATCTGCAAAATAGATTAAAACGTGTATATATGTAAAACAAGTATGTAGCCTTACCATTAAAATTAGTGACATGGTTATCGGTTACTTGGTTAAGAGAATAGATGTTCCCGATGATAGTTAAGTCAGTTAAGATGACATCAATCATGTTCCGAAACAAGGGGAAGTGTTTGATATACAACCAGCATCATTTTTGTGGGCGGAAATAGTGTGTTAAATGATGCTATTTTAGGTCCGTCAGATCGCGGGAGATCCGCGACATTATTGGTTACTTGATGGTTTCTGCAAAGTCCAGCAATCACAGAATGAGTATCACCAAATTTGTTCAATGACTGCACGGCAATCCAGTGTTTATGATTCTGATTATTCCCCATACCTCTTCATATGTGAGTCAAATTTACTCTCATCAATCGATTTCTCTTAATTCACATAGAAACGCTCCATACGTACATTTCTGCTCAGTTTCTGGCCGGACAGTAAACCATATGACACACAGCCGTCCAAAGTCTCGTTGAAACATCCTTCCATTGGATAGCAGGCTAAAATTGTAGGAAAAATTTATGTATCTAGATTAAATGAAATTATAAATATACCTGTTATTGTCATAATTCAAAGCATAGCTTATTTGTTAATACTATAGATCAGACATCACTCCCATCCGTCAGTACAAAATCTCAATCGTTTGGTCCTCTGAATCTATTACCAACAGAAACAGGTGCCTTTAGAAGAATAGCTAAATGTTACAATGGAAGAAGTCATAGTGAAGTGTGCAGTAACATCTCTGACTGTTACATGATCAATGATATCAAAGATCTATCTACACGTAGTATCCCCGTCCGACAACCTTAACAATACTGACCTACCTATTGCTTTTTGTGACCCTAAATCGTCAATGGGTATGTAGTGCAGTAGCACTCCGAAGATTGAGCCTTCTCTAACTATGGCCTCGCAGCCACTGAAAAGTTTTTTTTTGTTTAACTGTTATATTGATTATCTGCATCACATGTCTTAATCCGTCTGTGTTATGGTGTTTTTGTTTTTCAAACTGTCTTGTTCATTTTTGTGAGGACAAAATAAAGTGTCAAATTTGGTCAAATATGAAGCTCTCTGTGTTCGGAATTCGGTACAGTATTCTAGACTTATTTAATTAGCATCACGTATTATACTTTAAAACATGTCCTATAGCCTTCTTGTAAAACCTATTTCACAAATATATTATACATAATATCCCTTTCTATATATGGGCGTTTGAACGACACACACACCATGGTTTGTCTTCATGGGGATTTCGTTGTGTTATATGATTGTAAGTGATATGTTTAGCTAAGCCTTTTCTAAAACTATAATTATCATTTTGAATATAACTTTTCAAACTCTGTTAAGCAAAAGTCCCCTAAACAAGCGATTTTTGTATTTTATGTGCCAGTGTATTAGATAAAGAGCTGGAAGTTAACATTTGAACCAAGTCATAAACTAAAAAGTAATCCCATATTGATCGACACAATATGCTATAAAAAGTATTTTGCTGAATCTGGACAGCAAAGGCTCATTTAATTCCCCAGAACATCCCTTAATTTCAAATTGTTTTTTATGTTCAGTCTGAAGCAGATCTTGTGCTATAAAGTGGCAATTATTGCCAAAAAAACCTATGGGATCACATTTACAGACTGGAATGATAATAGAGAAAAAAGTAGATAATTTGCTTGATCTAAAAAAAAAAAAAAAACATCATTAATTTCCGAGGTATTTTGATCCATTGCGGAAGAGGTTATTAAACATTTTAAACGATTGATTATTAAAATATTCGGTAAACACTGCAATATTAGATTGTTATTTTCCTTTTATTACAAGGCCAGCAGAAATAATTATCACATTCCTAGAAAAGAGTTGGAAAAAATTCACGTCTACTCAACATAGCTCAGCTGAAAATTGGTAAAGTAAAAATCGCTTATAAACGTTAATAAATTGTTGGTTCCTTGTATATATTCTGATGTACTTCTGATGTACAAATATTTTTTTATTTTTGTATGGACAGTTTTGTGTTTTAAATAAAGTACTAGTATATTACTATGATAAATAATAAGCGTATTAACGGCTTAATTGCACAATACCTACAACACAACATCGCCACCACCCTCACAACACAAGACGTAAATCTATAGGGTCATGTAACCGTTTAAAGTATATCAAATCATTGTCCAGACATTGTGAATCTGTGAAAGCTGTGAATCCGTAATCTAATCCAATCAAATAGTCATATCCCAGTCCGATATTCTTGGTATTTCTTCCAAGCATTTAATATATTACGACAATTACAAGGGAGACATTAGCTTAAAATTATAACTAATCACAGACAATTCCAGAGACAGTTAAATGCCGCACCTTATTGGTCAACTTTTTAACGTCTCATCTAAAGCTATTATAGTCTATGCTTGATTCGCTTGACCTAGGAAAAAACTGATCCCTCCTGAATCTGGCAGGACATATGACTAACATGGATTCAAAGATAAATAGCTCCTGACATCTACAGTCTGATGTACAAATAAATTGGCATTGTGTCAGAAAGGAATGTGAATACAGTTCGCTTCGTTTGGTAAACTAGGATACTCTAGGGGGAATAAACTGAACAAAAGTCAATTGGGGAATAAAGAGTCTAAGTTTCTAACTATTAGAAGGATTAATATACTTGGAAGGCTTACAACAGATGATATGGTCAAAGAACACCCAACAAGCTGTTTATATGACTTCACTTTTTAAATATCCTGCAAAGAAATATATTTTGAAAAAGAACGATTCTAATCAACTATTTAAGATTTAAACTGTTTCATAGCTCACAAGAGAAAAAAGTATGTGACAAATACTGACTCCAGTAAGCTATTTATATAATTAAACCGTTGACAAGATTACAAACCACAAGAACCTTAAAAAATACAGAATATAAGCTATATAATAGTTCGAATCACCTGCAGTAATGATTGTTTATTAACTAAATTATCACGATTTTAGTCATAGTTTTTTCACAACAGCTATCAAAGTTATAGTGTGGAGTGAAAATTAACTTTGACGATTTGATGAAAATTGCAAAAAGAACATCATTCCTCTGTGTTTTGTCACATTTATGTCGTATTATTTGTGCTAATTAACCCTACCATATTAACGCTATGTGACCATATTTTCTCAACGCGTACGATGGATCTTTGTACAGAAAGGTTCCTAAAATTAACCTGATCTGATAGTTTGTCTCCTTGTTATGTGAACATATGAATGGCTCTCAGCTAGCCAATACGCTTATGTTGAGAAACAGTTTGTGATTTCTGGTTGGTAAACGGGGCCAAGGGATTTTACATAAAAGGCTTGGTATTTCAGCAGAAGTAATTAATTCTTCAAAGTGGAGAGACTTTAAATGTTGTTCATCAATAACAATTAAACAATTGCCGAAAGATGACAAAGTTTTCTGTGAAATGTTATGAAATTTATCAATTGAAATCGTTTCCTAAAGCAATGCCGCAGAATTTTCCAAAAATTAAGACACATCAACACGTATCTTTGAAACAACTGTTGTTTCCTAATACATGATTTATTTTGCAACTCATAAACACATATTAATATTATATATTAAGTAGATGGAATAAATTATATCAAAACATATTAAAAGTACAATATATTATTGAATATAACATTGAGTATACTCCTTGATATCAAATCGCAATTACAAGGAAATAAACAATCTTTATATTGAAGCGATGCCATAATGTGACAGGGTTAATTTTGCCTCTACAAATGGCACCCACAATTCCTTGACATTCTGCTTTGATAGTGAAACTCGGCATATCGTTCTTGTCTGGTTTGCTGTTGGCAAGTATCGGTACTTTCCGGAATAAATCCAATAACATACTTATGCGGAAGCCTTTGGGTTCTTTAGTAATGATTGGGACGCTTCGAATTTTTTACTCATTGAACTTCAGACTGTTCATCATTTGCTTTATCACAAAAACGTCCTAAAGTTTATGGATGCACTGAGGCAATTGCTACATCCCTGCCTTCCTATAAGGCTAAAGCACCCACATTCTTTTTTCCTATTTCCGTTTAATCAATTCCCATGCATGCAATCAAAGATCACATGTATGGCGGGAAAACCGAACAACATAAAGGGAAACCATATAACAGTGCAACTGCCCCAAAACCCAATATGCGCACCGTAACTATTTCCAGATAATTTATTAGAGAAAACTTGCTAGGTCCCTGTTCGACGAGGCCGTCGCAAAATATTTCACAGTGACTGCAGCCATATACTAGATAGAACGGGAAGTATAGGCCTCGGGGTTCAATTGAAAAGAATAGTAATCTTCCGTTTTTGTTTTTTTTTCAAGTTTTTATTTTCATTTTCTGCTTTATTGCACCGAGGGCGAATGCCATGCAGATCAAAAGAGAACGACAACACATTATTTTCTTAAATTGAACACTTTGGATATACATCATATATTCAATAATTGAGGTTTAGATGTCTATATATCTCTTCGTTAAGGCAAGAAAGGCAAGACAATTACATATTTACTTATTAATTGTCAACAGACAAATAATATGTTTGTTCTTAGTCGTTAAACGGTAGTCGAATGGATCGCATACTTCGACGGATAAAATGTTAGTCTTTAAGCCACACTATTTAAAACTGTGTCCACGGTTATGTTAACAAATCTTGAACTTTCAAGTGTGTTCGATGGACCGCAAATCGAAACGTGTACGAATACATATCGGATACTATGTGTACTAAATATATACAGGCAAAGAAAGCTCTTCCGCTTGAAGATCTATGACACAAACGTTGTTATCTATTTTGGGTCAATGGTGATAATGGCTGGCGAACTGATGTTTCATGTAGAGTGCTAGAATAACCCGATCCATCTGGAATGTTAACACTGAATCTGAATCAGTTACACGGCTGACAGCATAGATTGTGTTAGCGGATGTACATGATTTAGTTAAGTGCGAGCAAAGGCTAACCAAAACGACCAAAGCATACGTTAGTGATTTTCTTGACGTACTCTGCTCCTTCTTCATGTGGCAATTTTATCGTGGATCAAGATTCTACAATGGTACAAAAAGTGACCCTCTATCTACAGGAGCATAATATTCTATATTCAGTGAGCCTTGAATACATTATGTAAATATTTAACATCCGTGTCGCTCTAGTTATAAAACAAACTTATACTGCGAGTCCGTCGTGATAGGAAGCCAACACCACCCTCAATTGAATTGTACCTAAAATAAGCAATGTTTATAGGCACGTTTCAACAACAATGTCTTCAGTAGATTGAAAACGTAGCAGTGTCTTTGAATAGTTTCCTTTAAGCTATCAATTCCGCTTTCGGTAGATTTGTACTTTGTATCTAACTAAAGCTAAAAGTATTGTCGCAGGTCACGTTTTGGAAACGTCTGATTTAATCATGTTTCTGGTACAATACTACCGCAGTGAGCTGTATTTAGTAAAGGCATAATTCCATGATCTTAAATATCAAGAAAGAAAAGTCACTGTTGTTGTTTTCCAATAGATTTATAACAGAAAGTGATGAGCACAATATGGATTCTTGTATCTTATGCGTTTGAAAAGGAATGATTCAATATCAATTCTGACAGGTTTTAGCAGCGTGATGCCATCTTGTCCTTATTTTTTTGCTATGTATTAATTTAAATTAATAAGATTTTGATCACTTGCTTTAGAGAGTAGTTTACATGTTATGCTCGTAATAAACTATTATAGAGTATTACAAATATTTTTGACATAGGACTGTTCACATTAATCGGGATCACCTGGTCCTTTCCTGGTCTTTGGGTTTCCGCTTTGTCGTTAAATGTAATCAACTTTTAAATTGATAACAACCGTGTCAGTTCAATTAATTAATACTACCCTGAAGCGTTGATGCAGACAAAAGCGGTAAGGTATGCATATTGCTCATTTGTTATCTACGTACGCATTGCAACAACCGGCATCTATACCAAACACTGTAATACTCCTGTAAATCACCTTACTTTCTCCATCTAGATAATTCGTTTGCTCTCACAACGCTTGTTTATTTGTTTGATTGATTCATTTGTGGTTTTGTGTACACAATGTCAAAATTTAAAAAAAAATGAACACATTTCTTCTCATTTTATGAAGTGTAAATGTCCAATAACGATTTTTGTTTGGAAATAGTCTGACATGTCACAACGCCCAGCTATAGCGATATTCCTTTATGTCATGGTCATTATGCTGACACTAGAGTTTACAGTAACTTTATCCTTAAAGTAGTCTTCTGCGAAAAAGCGCCCAGACACCAGGGTTCAGTGCCTTTGTACTTACGGAAGGTGGCATGAGCCCTATACTGTCCTTAGCGGGTTGATTAATATGGTTAAAGTCTCTAGCAACACATTATGTTCAGTTATAAGTTAGGGGAGGTGTCATAACACGCAGACCGAATATATTTTGGAAGTCCAAATTGTTGAACTTAGACCGATTTGACAAAGCAATCTCTAATTTACGTTAGAATAAGGAATTCCCGTGAAAAGCATATTTTTTTTAGTTTTGGAATTCACAAATTAGGTGATAGTACTGAGTCTCAATTTTTTTTTTTAATATTGAATTTAATTTATCCAATACACCAAGCGCCTGTAATGGATCGCCTATGCATGTTAACAATGTTTGGAGTATTGTCTGGGATGAAACGGACGGTGCTTTTTTTCTTAGAAGGACTTCCGGAAGTGGACAATTGATATTGTGCGGATTTTACATTCAGTAAACAAACACAACAGTAACACAGCTAAAAACACCATGGAAGCGTACTGTTTTTCTATAAACGACTGTGAGAATTGCTATAAACAGATGTGACTGTGTGGGGTAACTTCCGTAATCATAATTATATTTTCACTTTATTTAGCCAGATACAACTCTAGAATTGAATGTTGATTTATTTAGCTTCCAGCTTTTGTCCTAGCCTCTGAATTGTGTTGATTGTGAGAACCGATGAATTGCTGGAACCAATGGTTTAGATTTTCCTGTCACGGACTGAAAAATACACACTCAATAGTAATTGTATTTGGCACTAGCCAGGTGTCCTCTGTGAAATTCTCTCGGTGCATTTGTTGTACTCATAAACTTCATCAACAGGCAATCTGGTTGATTGTTTTCTACTTGTCGTAAAAAAACCCATCTCATTGCTTGTTCTTCAGTGAGAATGGATTGTATTTAATATAATCAGAACTAATCAGAACTAAGAAATCATCAAAATCTGTGCTGGTAAGCAGTTTAAGAAATGAATCACCTTTACATATATAAAATACTTATTTCAATGATGGAACTGTTTAGCACTCATCTATATAGAGGATGTATAATAAATAAATAATAATTAACGTAAGATGCTGTTTCAGTATGGTATGAACCCCTGAGCTTTCCTGGAATCCAAGCTTAAATATCTCGGATGAACAAAACTATGATACGTTTGATTAACTTAATGTTTTAACGCTTTGGGAACATTAGTGTTTATTTTGTAATAAACCGGAACCGAACCATGTGACTTTACGCTTAAATTGCTCTAGTCAGACGTGAACAAACACGATTTTTTTCTCAACTTGGTTTTGTGGAGTACATCCATCAATATACAGTAATTTATCTCGGTACGAGAACAATCACGTGCATCGAACATATTCCAGTTCAGAAACTTATTGCATACTGATTCTCTTGCCGGAATCGAAACCACGACTCTCAGATCCAGGCACCATGTATCCAGCAGTAAACGGCGGCCACATACATGTAGAACACTCAGCCATTCGAAAGAGAAATTACTGTTCGTGTTACACTGAGCTACGACACAATACCTATTTCACATTGTTTTAAGGCTGGCTTCTCGTCGCAGCATGGTACGTACATGTACTACTTGGTGAACTTGATAAGGATAACAGTGAGCAATGGCAAATGTGAAATAGCCCAGACAGTTGTGATTGTATTAAGATAGGCTATTGATCTCCAGACATCAACTAATCAGCTTAGGATCATAACAGCTCTTCCACATTAGAGCTTTGTAATACAAACCACATATCTGTTACAGGTTTACTCCTGACTAAGTCAACTCATCGATTTAGGATTCCTTACGTTCCTGAACTGATTTATGTAAATACCAATATATGGGATGTCATGGAGCTAGAAGTATCGGAATTACCAAAATGTGTACGCATACAAATTTCTAAGTATGTCTGTGTTTATTTGGATTTCAGTAGGCTTCATATGAAGGAGAATATATAGAACCAAATGGTTGACTAACGTCCTGTTATGTACCACTACTCCAACTGGTAACTAAATAATAAGTACATGTATACTGACCCACATGCAACAATGTCTAAAATAACTAAAGGCAAGTTTTTTAAATATCTTTTATGAACTAAATAAAACGATAAGGTTTTTAAAATTTAACTTTTATTACATAAATGGACCTAATTCCAAGTTTGGATAGCTCTTTTATGAATTAAAATAGATAATTCCAGAAGAAAATTTCATTTAAATTCCATTGCCCACTGGGTTGCTTGGATAGAGCTGCTAGGGTCGGAGTCTTTGACATTTCTGCATGAACAAAAACAGCGCACGGCGTTGGAACACCTGTCAATCAATTTACTGAATCGATTTTACTCCAATCAAATAGGAATATCATTGCTACACTTAAATACATTTACCGCGCCGCGAATTGTAATGGTAGCCGGATGCAACCTGGTTTCATATGTTATCTTTAAGCATTTCAGAATGTTGCTAGGAATTTGTATTAGCTATTCAAGAAGTTAGCAAAGGAAATTGGTCAAGTCTTTGCGCACATTTTCGACAATTCGTTGAATTTGATTCAGACTTTTAATGTAATACAAAATGGATATACTAGTATATGTCAGACGTGCGACAAAAAACATGTACAGCGGCCACCAATTCAAACAATTGGAAGTTCTTTGAAGGATCAATGGATAAATGAGATCACATCACTCTTCTGTTGAAAAGTATTGCTTATAGATTTTTAAAGGTGAGGTAATTATTCGTTCGGTGACTTGTATCTTTTCACGGCTTTAAATCACTACTGCATTGATAGTGTATTGATAAGGTGTATCTATAGAGTTGTGGATGTTCATTTAATGACAATATAGAAAAACGCGCTAATTTACTTGAGTCAAATATTTGAAGCTAGATCAAGAATGAAAAATAAACTTTCCAAGTCGTTTTCTTTTGGGAGCAGTTCAAAGATGTCGAGAGTTAATTTCTCAAAACTGTCTCAATTCAAGTGGCCGGGATCTTGTTTGGACTTTATTATTTGATGATTTAGGGTGCACACAACCATTAACTCTCGACACCTTTGAACTGCTCCCAAAAGAAAATGACTTGGAAGAGCCAGTTTGAATGGGTCAATAATTACAGTTCCAAGATGATTGTTGGGAGAAAGAAAACATCTTGGCTTCTGGAGCTGTACAAACTCTGTTCTATACATAGATCAAACCAAAGAGCATATGCTGTCTATAATTCACGTACGAACGTTAGTCTCGCCGATTGTCAAACAAACCATGGCCAAGAAACCACACATTAATTAGTCTCAACAGACAACTCATTTATTCGGTGATAAAAACCTGACAAAGTATATCCATTAGCATTCCTTGGATGTAGTGTACCTTAGATTAGTCAACTATTGATACTGCCGGGTAGACAGTGATGGGTATGTAAGTTAATATAGGACGGGTTAAAAAAAAAAATTATTGGTGATAAAAACGACACATTTTTTATCATAGTGTCTTGGAAATGTCGTTTCGATCGACATGCTTGTTTGCTTGATAGGGGTTATACGCTGTACTTAATGTTATTTAACATGACAGCATGTCAGCCCATTCGGTGAAGGATACCACCAAAGACGACGCTGGCAACATAGAAGACATCGCAATATGACTGTACGAAAAACCGGACACCATAACAAATCTGCATCCTGCTGCACCTGACACCAGGAGGATCTCATCCAACCACCTGCGATCGAAATGCACTAAAGGTTCTTTAAGGAGCAACGCCTTTGCGTTTGAAAAGCAGATTTTTTTCTTGTTATAAATTTGTTCACTCTTACCTTTGTCAAACATATTGTTGCACCGGAACAATATACCTATATAATATAAGTAATATTGCAGCAATTACGTCAAATATATATAATATTAAGATAAAATACAGACCTACAACATATTATCTCGACTAAAACAATTACATCAAACAAAAAGTAATATTTTAAAAACATATTTTCATATGACTTTGGGTCTTGAAGGTTGTGAAGAAGGCGTAGAGTTAATAAATCCACTGTTTTGATTATTTTAACTCAATCAAGCCCTTGATAAGTACTGATGATTGAAAATTATTTTTCCTGCAACGAATTCCCACGGGAGACTTATACTTATTCAATTCACTACACGTTCCTTATCTGTCGAAAACTCCACAGGGATATAGATGGAATTAGAATTGTGCAGCTTCTTTCTAGTTTTGTCAATAATCATGTTCTGCTTGTATGAGAAGTTAACATTCAATCTTCGGTCGACCTTATTCATCCATTGATTGGTAACCTCCTCTTGCCTGATATGAATGTTGTTTATGCCATTCCTATGAATGTCCCCCAGACAAACATGGCGTGTGGTCGATGTGACTGGATCGTTTACTGCGGGCCAAGCTCTAATTTCGGAAGGCAAACGTACCGGCAAGTGTGGACACAGAAGGTCCGTCCTAAACATTATATTTGTAACAGAAGTCACGAAACATATGGTCCATTCTGTGCGTACTTACGGAAATTAAAAAATATTTCAGAAACCATGCAACAGATCACACAGGATTGAGATTAAAATGCCATTTTGTTCTTGGTGCCGCTGATATGGAAATTTAGATGTTCCAAATCCTCTTAAACTTTAATTTATTTCAGAAAAGAACCCGTTGGTACTATAAAAGGAAGTGGTTGGTATGCTCTTAAGTTGCCGTGACCTGCTTAACTTATAAACTTTCGCCGAATTAGATGTTTGATCAGTAATCTGTCTAAACCTAGAACAGAGTCTTCATTGACCTATGTGCATATGCTTTTCCCTTAGTGGAACGCCTGAGTGACTATATGCTATCTTATCTACATAGTTTCCATGTTGATGTGTGACTTGGGTTTTACGCCGTTCTGAAATCTACTTCTCATATGGCAGCGTGCCAGCCCAATCGAACGGGAACCACCATAAAAGACGTTGGCATACAGACGATACCACAACACATTTACAGGACAAAAAGGGACACCTCAACAAATCGGCTTCGTGATATCCACTAGATCAGAGAGTGCCAGGGCACAGGAGGCTCGCGCCCAATCAACCGTTATATATGTTCATTTTGGAAACAGCTCCTAACACCACCAATAGGTTAACAAATTTACCTGCCACAATAAAAGCCAATATTTATCAAGTATTCCCTCTATGGACCTTATAAGTACTTAAGGGAAGCTTCATGTGGCTGCTGAAATCGCAGGATGTTTTTACAAGGTTTCTTCCCGGTTTTCTCCACATAATCTGGTAACGCAAAATAGTCATAAGTGAACTACTCTTGAGTGCGACGTTAAACGCCAATAAATAAATGAAGTTTTGTAATAGCTCACGATATGAAGCTTAATAAAGTCACCTTCAGACAGTGAAAGACATCGTAATGCGTAAGTAATGTATCCAATGTCCTTAACAATGTGCGAATGTAAATACTCGGTCCACCCGCAATCATATGGCTTTTTGACCTCGTTATCATTACACTGTAATATTCAAATCAAGTTTCAAGTTGTTTTGAAATATAATTGTACCTCAATTTATGTAATTGATGATGAGATTGAAGAGCTAGACATTTTTGGAGCACCTTTCCCGCACTGCTTCATGTCCAGAATAGCTTAAGGCTCGATATTACACTGTTGTATTGCTGAAAAGACAATCCGATTAAATTTTTTACTAACGAATGAACAATTCGGTATTTGTTTTTTGAAACAAATAGTTAGACATCTTGAACTTATTGTCAGTACATTAACCGTGTGCACGAGCCCTCGATATCGAACGCCAATCAAAGGCAGTTGCTAAATTTAACGACTGTCCAATTTTACAGTTATATTTTGCTAACTGAATGGGATCATCACAAAAAAAACAAAACCTTTCCTAAATGTCAAAGATTTGCTATCGCCTTTCTCACTAACAGTTTGTGAAAATACGGACACTTTTGGGGGATTTTTTTCTTCGTTAAATACTGTTTTGTTTGTCAATATTTGCATATAACAGACATGCACATGTTTAGAAACATTAAGTTCTCTTAAACAATTCATAACAATTCCTTGTGTTCGTCACATGAACATGTAAGGGACTGTATGATGTTAAGTATTATGTCCGCGTACCTTTCCTTGAGATTTATTCATGTTAGATTATGTGTTACTAGATCATGTTTTTCAATAGTGCAAAGTAATCAGACATTTTCGATGTGCATCAATCGCCTCGTGAGATATATAACACGAGATAGATTGTGTAATGGATTCAGACAGATACTTGTTGTCCTGCGAAACTCATTCCATCTATTTCCATGATCGTATTAGCTTTTATCGCTTTTCGTCCAGACAATTGTGGGTCTGACCTAACTGTATAAACGATAATAACTTAAACGTATTTGAGAACTCATTTTAAGATATGATATTTAAGCTACGAAGCAGTAAATATATCTATATAGTATTATTATAGTTTCTTTCTTTGGAACAAATATTGTTGTATAGCTTCCGGAAGATTATCGTCAATTAAAATCATATTAGTAGGTAATTATTTCGAAAACTCCAATAAGTCAATATATATATGCACATAGGTTACCTACATTCCACGACACACAAAACCAATTTAACTGGAACTGTAACAAAACAAACATAGGAATTACCTCGTTTTCCGTACAGGTCATGATAACTCCATTCACAGAAAGTAAATTGTTAGTAAATCTATCGACCCGTGAACATAAATAGATCAGTTGGCTTGGACAAGAAGAAAGGCCTAATAGATATGTAGCTTTGATAACAAAGGCTGCCATGTCAAAGGGCTGCCATAATTCGAAACTGATTCGTTTAAGTCTGGAGGTCAATCTCAGTCCACCCGCCAATGACTGGGTCATTCTGTACCTACCTATATTTACACTTTAAGAGCTCTAAGCAGCAGTGATTTCAGAAGTTATTCGCGGTTTATCTCTATAAGCACCGTAACGAAACAATAAAC
>JAVFBZ010177791.1:0-14145 GCA_032466195.1 Katharina tunicata
TTTACAATATTCCCAGCAGTTCTGCCACAATCGGTGGAAAAACGATGAACAGGAGGTTTGGCAGATTTTTTTACCACAATGGATCTTTCTCACTTTTTGCTCTGCTGTGTCACATACTGTTGAATGTTGATTGATTGATTGACTGACTGGTGCTTATTGCTGTTCTCAACTCTATTTAACTCAGATCACGACAGTGTATTTCAACAGTAGGCATCACTCAAAACCATGCACCAAATAATGCGAAGTCAGTTTAAGTATTTCCATTGGAAAGATGATATTTCTCAAGCGCTATGTATGACCTCATGAAAGTAAGCTGGGCACATATTGCCCTAAGCCAGAGGGTAACTGTTAAAGTAACGATTAGTTACCCTAGTGTTCACAGTAATTGGTTTGGGTGTTTGTGATTACCAATATTCATTGAAAAAGTGGACTCATTATAAAAGATATAGACTTTGAGTTTTGCAGCGAAGCAATCATTTAACTTGATACATGTGATTACACCATTCTAGTTTAACAAACATCACCTTGAGTTTAACCCGCCTTATTGTTGTCAGGGTAAAGTGGAGGCAGAGTTGCAGCTGATGATCACCGAGGAGGCCGAGAAACATCCTGCTGGTCTGGGGAGAAATGAACCGGAGCCCCTGGAAAAACCAAAGTAAGACACCACTTTTCCTTGAAACGTCACTATTACTGACCAAAGTTTTTGGTGAACGTTGATAAACCATAATAAAACACTTTTGTGTAATAATTTCTATGCAAACATGGCTGGTGGCTGGCTAGAGCTACCTGTATCCTTGTGCTCTCTTATTGGAAGGAGCATCTGGAATGTGCTCTCTGATCTGAGGGGCATCAAGATGCCAAATTGTTGCGGTGTCCGCTCTCTCTTTTTTCTTCCTGTTAATGTCCTATTGTGTGTTGTGTGTCGGCTATGTGGATTAGGGTGGTTTCCTTCAGCCACTAACATGGCACATCATCGTATGTGAGTGACCTTAACCTGATGTAAGGCGTAATACACCAATCTTGCGTCTGGAAGGTAATATTTTATCTTGTTTGTTCTGTATTGTTTGCGTCATTCATCACCGCTGGTTTCATGACCCAACTCACGTTCCAACTCTGACTGTTATCTGAGTCAATTACCCATGTAAATCTGTAAAATGCAATCCTGCCAGTTATTCTATTTTGTTGGTTGCATTGGTCTATTGTTTGAACTCAATCACCAAGGACATCCTTTGATTACCACCATGTAAAACTGTAAAAGGCAATCCTGCCAGTTATTCCATTTTGTTGGTTGCATTGGTCTATTGTTTGAACTCAATCACCAAGGACATCCTTTGATTACCACCATGTAAAACAGTAAAAGGCAATCCTGCCAGTTATTCCATTTTGTTGGATGCATTGGTCTATTGTTTGAACTCAATCACCACGAAATCCTTTGAGGGTTAAGTTCATTAATACACCTGATACATACCTGTTAGAACTTTGGCAGTCGTCATAGTTTTGGTATTAAATGATTTCATTTTCACATCTAGAAAAATGTGCTCAAATTAGAAGGAACAAAATGCATGAAATTTAATAATCAGTTTTGAAATGTCAAAAATACATGACAATACGTTCAAATGTGAATATGAAGCGAGTTACTGTAGCTATTCCAAAGAGAAAGTAAAAACACCACCATAATATAAAACCAAAATCAGTTTTATGCTGACATAGTTTTATTTGAACTCTTTTTATACAATAAACTCGCAAGTGACTGGGACAGGAGCTTTCTATGCCCTGGTGCTCTCTGAGCTAAGGGACATCAGTAATGCTGATTTGTTGATGTGTCCTTTTTTTTTGTCCTGTAAATGTACTATGGTATCTTCTATGTTGTACTTAGGGTGGTTTTCTTCACCCATTGGGCTGACACGCCATCGTGAAAGTGAAATAACATTAAGTACGGTGTAAAACTTCATTCACTCAGCGATCAATTATTTGGGGTTAGTGTTCTGGAAGGGGAGGAGGTATACCAGGATATGGCTTTGGTAAAAGACTAAGTATCTAACAGGGTAAGAAATACAGAAATACAAAATATAGTGTGAATTTTCCTCTCAAATTTACATTAACTCTGAGGACAATCCATACCTTATGTTACATATTGTTCTTTTGTATTCCAGCCGACCTGACACATCTTTTATTTGGTTCCTGAGCCCTTTGAAATCTTTACGGTACATTTTCTGGCACAACTACAAGTGGATGCTGCTCAAGCTTCTGCTGTTTGCTCTGCTGGTGGCCCTGCTGGCCTTGTTTTTCTACGCCATGCCCGGTTACACCGTCAAGAAGATGTTCGGAGCCTAAACAAAGCACAACAAGTCCACTGTTTTATCTCTCCTTTAACTCCTGTAGCTCTACACATTTAAGACAACAACAACAACAACATTAAAAACCCACAAACGGAATCTGTATCGCCTTTTTAAGTGATTTCCAAAAGATGAATAACTTATGAGTTAAATCATTTTGTTATCAAAAACAGATAACGGGTGGTTCAAAACACTCGAAACAAGAATTTACTGATTTACTGTTGATATAAGATTTTATATGATACATTACTTATAGTGCCAGATACTCTTGTACCTGTACTCTTGGTACCTGCACAGTTGGTACCTGTACAGATTTACCTGTACGGTTGTAAATGTGGGATTGTCAAACTAACCTTCACATGCCTGTTATCTTAGCTAACAAATCCCAATATCTGGGCTTAGGGTTGTGTTTTTCTAGCGTAAAAGATATTATAAGAACTATTGGACATCCTCATGCAGTTGATTTGTGCCAACAAGAACCACAAGATTGACATTTTATTCATTGTCCTGTAGACATGTTACTCAAGTATGAAGTTTCTTCAGTTTTTAGTAGACTTCAGTAGAAAGCTCTGTGCCTCGTTTTATACATGGAAGTACACGTAGACATATATTGGTTTATTCCTGGACAGAAAGTTGGGGGCGTTTGGTTATACAGAAGTATGAATTGAAAAGTTTGTTTGAGATATTTTGATTGGTCGTGATAAGGCATGTGATCCATGGAGATCCACTTGAATGAGTGTACTGATTGAAATATTCCAAAGAAACTGTGATTAGTACTTAAAGTAAGAGTCACGGTCATAAATTAAAGCCCTTGAAAGTCAGACACACTTTTATAAACATATAAACAAGCAAACATTGCAGAAATGTTTTATTTAACAGCGCACCCCAGCTCAGCTTATCTTTGTTTGTAAAGTATCCTAACTTATTTTGAATATGCTAAAATGAGCTCAAACTTTTTTTGCATATTTCTTAAAGATAAAAATTTACTACTTTGAATCTTTATTTTAAGCTGTCATTTTTGTATTTCTTTCAATCAAATTTTGTTTTTATAACTTTTTAAAAAGTTATGTTTGTACCTTTTTAGTATAGACAATAGATTGATACAAATCCTTTTTAAGCCATGGTATTGTTTATGTGATGTTTTAGTAAATACAATTTTATCTTCAGTTTTAGCTATTTTTATACCTTTTTTGTTTGAAGTATACAAAGTCAATATATAAAAGCTGTTAAGTGTTAATGCTGGGTTCCCACCGGATCTCAATGTTTGTGGTTGTATATATAATTATGTATGTTGACAGGTTTAAATAATGACAGAACCCATGCAAAAATGTATATGATTATTTTTGAAAGTGTTATTTCTAGTCAGTCAGAAAGGTAATGAATGATATTGTTGGTTCATTTAGAGAAGTTTTAATGCAGATAAAATGTTTATACTTCAAGATATGACAGTTGTTAACACATGGCTTTCTGTTGTGGTTTATGACTCCCTCTTAATGTATAGAATAAATCCCTAGTTGACATAAATCTGGAATCATCAAGTTATTAGGTTGACTTATGTGATTTATTGGACTAAAATTGTTTTAATATAAAGATGTTTCTGTTTAATTTTAGCGCCACATCATGCATTTAAACGTTATTGTCAAAAACTTAGGAGGAAGTAAAGATGCATTCAATTGTAAATATATTCACCTGACATGTACATAGATATCATATAATGTCATCACCTAGTTATCATCATCAATTATCTATCATCACTAATAATCTATCATCAAATTCTCATAAAAATTGCATCAAAATATTGCAGCATTGTAGATGCATGATAGGCTTGTACATTTAAGGTTTGCACATGTAAGCTTAGTATTACACTCCAGTATTTTCCTGAGGCATTTCTCTTTCAAACGCCCTCTGGCTAAGGGCAATATGTTTTGAGCGTACATTCATACTGTCATACTTGGCACTGGAAGCACATTCTTTTTCCAACGGAGGTAATATTTGGAAGTGAGCACCGTGTTAAACACCAATCAATAAATCAATAAATAAGTGTGTAAGTATGCTTAGCTTTTAGTTGAAAGTGACGTAAGTATTCATACTTGTATTTTTATTAAGAAAAGTTGGCCCGTTGTTGCAGGCTTCTTATTACAAGGTTTCTTCCCAGTTTTCCCCCTTACAGTCTTTGTATCATACATAGTTATATATGTGAAACACCCTTGACCATGGCGTTAAACACCTAGCAAATAAATAAAATGGCGGTGTGTCTGTATGATATCAATAGTAAGATAAGGAGGGTGCATGGTCTGTCTGAACCCTCAATTGGGAGAGTAAGTTTCCCTGTTAATACTGCTATAATAGTTATCTCGTTGTGATGCACTTTTGTTGTTTTCTTTCTTCTAATTTCAAATAAAATTGTCTTGCTCTTATTCCCATAGAATATCAAGGAAAAAGTGTTGATTTAAGAATTTGGCTGACCGCAGATTAAACATCTTAAATATTGAACTTTCTATGGAGAAATTTTCTATGGAGTATCTTTTTCTATTCAAGAGAATAATGTTCTGACAATCAAGTTTATTTGTCCAATTACATCCACAAGCTTTAACTGTTCCCAAAGCCTCAATTGTGTCCATCATTATGGTCTAATGAGATTTTAATTGATTGATGTGACCTCAAATACACAGGTAAAATGAATCCATGAAAATAGAAACATGAAAAGTACAAGGCTAATATTACCGTGATTTGAGGTGTAAATATATATTTTTTGGGCTGTATTATAAATCCACAGGAAATAACGATTCCAAGCAAAGAGGTAAATAGTTGTCGCCAAATATAGGCCTAATCTTGACGTGTAAATTTATTGTTAACGCTATGATACTGCTCATCAAATTTCATTGCGTTTGATTCAAGAAAAACATGTTTACTTGTTTGGACTGATTAATCAACGATTTTTGCAAGTACTTGTAAACAAATTTAATTAGAATGCATTGCTTATCATAAGTAGTGGTCAGATTGTACAGTCACATTTATATTGTTTGTACAGTTTATTTTATTTCGTCAGCAAAATGATTGCAACATGTTTTTTAAAATATATCTAATATATTGGCAAACTTAATTAATAATTTTAGAATGTTGTACTACTTTAGCAATTCAAAGTTCTACATAGTATAAATGTATCAAAATATGATATTGTTTTATTATGCACCGTTAAATAGGGTACTGAGAAGTGTTTAATTAGATACAATCCGCATTAGACATTAAAGTTTTGTTGAATATCTGGCTATAGAGATTTCTTTCCTGGCCAAGTAAGGTAATATCTGTATTACTAATAATATCTGTAGTTCACTGTCACAGGATCATAAATAAAATAAAACTCATTTGTTTGGGTGGGAGTTTCATGTGCCCTGGTGCTCTGAGGGCTTAGGGGAATCAGCTAGGAAGCCCATTTATTAATTCCTGTGAGTTGCCAGAGTTGCTATGGTGGTTTTCTTCACATACTGCATGGGCTGGCACGACATCATTTGAGTGAAATAATCTTAAAACATAAAACCCAACACAAACTAACCCCTTATTTGCCACTGATCAGCCTCATCAACTGCTTAAGTGTCTGCCAGTTGTGTTTTTAGCAATTTTTTTTTTTTTCTTCTTCATATTTTGGGCTCTATCAGCTACGCAGTTTCGTTCAGGTTTATGTATCCCAGTTAGACATGCTTGTATTATGTTTCATAGTTATTAATTTATAATTGTTTTGTAACTGTCTGCATTTTATGAAGAAAGCCTTAAGGTAAGATAAGGATTGTTTTACCAATGGTGGGAATAAACCAATGAATTTTTTAAACTGTCTGATTTATTCTGATCTGCATTCCGGTGAACGTAGTTGCTAAACTATTAAGCTTGACAAGCATTAATTAGTTTTCCACATGCAGTGAAAGACAACAAAAACATGATAACTAAGATGGATTGTCAACTTCTGGGTATATTGATTAGCGCCGTTTCAGCCTAGATGCTAAGAATGTTGTCAAGCAATGATTACAAATCTCAACAGAATATACTTATGTAAATGGTAAAAGAACAACGTTATTAATTTGTTTAGAAACTGACATTATGGCTATGTTAGAATGACATGAAGTAACATTAGAATGATGTTGTGTCAGTTTTACTTTGAGATTTGTAATCATTGCTTGAAAATGGTCTTAGCACCTAGGCCGAAACGTCACTTATGTATATACCCAGAAGTTGAAAATCCATCTTAATCGTCATGTTTTTTAGTTATGTACGCAGCTTCTAAATGCCTCTTAAACAAGATAAACAAATAACAAATTTGAAAATCTTATCTTTTTATGGGAATATTGTTATTATTTATTACTTTTTTTGTAATTCTTTTCCAGGTCAATGTCACAATTAGTATGATGTACTTCAGTCTTTCTTCATTATATAATTTTGGTAAATATTTTACATAAATTGTTCCTTTACATAGACTTAAAATGGTCACACCCAGGTAGCAACGTATAAAATGTGATATGTAAATACTAAATAAGGTGTGTATATATGACTATTGGAGTGTACATTGATGTGCAATAAAGACTAATTCACTATTTACCTCTTTCCGCAGTTATTTTGCACTGTATAGAATTGTCCTGAAAACAACGTGTATAGAAATGTATATACAGTAATTATAGAATAGGAAGATAGAAATGTATTTGTTTCTAGAGAAATCATTTGGTTTCTTTTTGTTTTGTGAGATTAAAATGCTTATATAGTATAAAAAGTTTGCCAATTTGTGTAGTTCACAGAAGGGTTTTTAACTGTAAGTAAGAGTAATTATTTTTAAATAAACTAATTAAAACTTTTTGAAGTTGAGAATGACTGCATTACATATGTTTCAAAACAATATATGAGACTTCAGAACATTTTCTACTGTTTTTGTTTTTCTAATAAATGGCTTTATTTACTAATCTGTTTTACAAATGCATGTGTATGTGTTTGCATTTTCTCTTTGTTTTGTTTTAAGAGTTTAAGTGAACTTAACCCTTCTTAACCTACCTCTTTTTTCATAACTTCTTAAATTGTTAACTTTTTAAATCTACTAAAGCTTTAAGCTTGGTTAATAAACTTCAAGTTTTTTTTTCTATAAATAATACCAATATTGTATATAATAAAACAAAATCTGTACGGAGATCAAATGTTGTGGAATTAAAGCCATGCCAAGCTCAACATTAGCCTTTCCTTCATTCTAAACTCGGGTTCTACCAAGAAGCAGTTGGCGTGGTGTTGCTCTATACTGTGTGAATTGGTGGAATATTCCAGCAATGTTACATTTCTATTACATTAATGCCATAGCCATTGTAGAGTTAATTAGGCCATGTAAGTGAAATAAAAAACTTAACTTTCAACAATCTTGAATAGTTCTGTTTATTTTATTTAAGGTTTGGAGAGGTTGAAAGATTTAGCTGTTGTGTGTTTATAAAGAATCCTTACTTCTAAATGATACCTTAGAGTAATTTTTTATGTCATGAAGTCTAAAGGTTGTACATGTGTTATATAAGACCACTCCACCGACCATGTATCTTAATAACCACCTATCAGAATAGCCATATTTTAATCTACCATCTCAATGTTCACCAGTGTTATATTCTAGACTGTGAGGTCACTATGTTCTTTTGTTCAGAATAAAACAGAGTTACAATAGATTCTTGAAGTTTCTTACTAATTTTATTTTATAATTCGTTAACAATGACCCTTTTACTTAACATAAACGGTATTCATTGGGGCTATATGTACTTTTGTATTTGGTTCTCAAATAACCTGTTCTGTTCATAATTCAATCAGCTTCTGAATATATCCTTGTGGAAGTTGATATGACATTGTTGGGACTGTAATATATCTTTGATTGATTTGATACACCTGTCGAAAATAAGTACCTGTTTTTACATAGAGTATCTGTACAATATTGACCCTGTCTCAAGTTATCTCTACTGGAGGAAAACACTAAAATTTAGGTTTCCGGTAGGTCAAATTATAGACCCCATCATTCCTTGTAGAAAAGAGTACTTCAACATTAATTCTGTTGTGTTTTTGGTTTTATGGATGGGGGTGGGGGATAACACTCTCTTGGGTTGCTGAGAGAGTCGCCCCTCACAGACAGGCACTGAAAGACCACGGTAAATGCTGTCCACATAAACCAGTCAGCTATCCCGCCTTCTACAAAGTAGGTTAGCTAGCTGGTTAGTTAATGTACTGTTAAACGATCACTGTCACCAAAAAAAAAATGTCATTACCTGTTTTTTTACTTTTTTAATGTCATTTTGGTGACAAGACATCTCGTTTTCAAAGGACAGTCTCCGATTTTTGTGTATATGTCCAAGAAAATGTCACCATTTGATCGTCACAATTAAGAAATAGTTTTACTTTTGGTACTGTGGTAAAAACTGTCATCTCAAAACTCAAAGTTAGGTAGTTGAATAATGAGGAAATGCTGATCATACTGGCTACTATTGAATGTTAGCAGTTCAAAGCTGCTGTTCATCTTCCACCATTTTATGGGGACGACTTTATTATGGCTCAGTTGGTTGAGTGTTGAACTGCTGCATCACCATCACCATACCTGGAACCCGCTTGTTGACCTTAGGGATAAAAGGAAGTTTTCTGGTGGGTGCGGTGATCGTTGGGTAGTGAAATACCATAAAGTGGACAAATCGATAAATAAAAATCAACCATTTCATAGCAGAACTATACAATTCATATAGCATCATTCATGTAGCTATTACAGTTATTTATTACAGGCATTTTTATACCTAAATTTGCCCACATGTTAATTTTTATTTTAAAGATTATACAACTGCCAAGCAAGAATTATCCTAGCTCGTTTGTCATTTCAAAAATCGGGTCACCATTGGTACAAGATGTACATTTATGTGAAATAGATTCATATCACCAGAGCTACATTAAGCAGTGACGTATGAGTGATTTCTTGTTACACTGTTTTGCATAATAAGATTAAATATAGATATGAACTGAATAATTGTAAATTGTAAACCACCTATATGGCATATAAACCCACCATACAACATGCTTGATGTGGGTCTAAGAAGAGTCCTCTGAATAAAGACAGTTTGTTTCTAGCTTACAGTCACTTAGGAACTGGAGGAACATAATTTTTCCAAAAGACTAAGCACTTGAAGTGACATCACATTATATAGCTGGTGGTTGGGCGAGAGCGTCAAGTGCCTTGATGGGTGCTCTCTGAGCTAAGGGGCATCTGGAAGCAAGGTGAGATCTAAAATGGCAATTTATTACACAAATTAAATACTTTTGACATGACTGTTTTCTATGGAATCCTGTCGGCATAAAGTTTAAATAGATAAATTATATATAAAACCAGTGTATTATTTTAGAAAGGCCAAATTGGTTTAAAACAAATTATTTTTTTCCTCTATTTGTCTTGAACCCTTGTTAAATTTGCTGTGAGAAGTAAGAGTTTGTGAAGCAAACTTTTGGTAAGTGGTTGCCTAGATCCTCCTGTACACTGGTGTTGTCAGCTAAGAGGACTTAGGAAACCGGTTCATTGAGCGTCCTGTTTTACACTCATGGGCTGATCGAGGATGGTTTCCTTCACCAATTGGGCTGGCATGCCATCATATGAGTAAACTAACCTAAAGTGTTAGTGTGACTTAAAACCCGATCAAACAAACAAACCAACCATTCTGATTTTTTGTCAAGTTTTCCACACAAAAAAAAAATGCAGTATGAGACGTCGTGACACTATAATGGTCAAATGGTTTCAAAATCAGTTCTAAATTTTTGGACTTGTTTTAGGGCCTTTGTTTGTGAAAATGTTACCTGGAGCCTGGGTAAGTAAGATTATTTTGTTATGGCTACTTTGTAATTTTTGTCTGCCATTTTAGCATCTTGCGTTGAGAAGATCAGCTGAGATAAACTGCCTAAAACTTCTGCCTTCTGTGTTTTAACCCTTAACTGTACATTCTAACAGCTGAATTTGAACATGTGTTTTAACTGAAGATATGTGTGAAAAACTTGTTGATATTTTACCAGATGAAGTCGCTATGCCTCAACTTGTTACCCAAATGTTCCATGGGGAGTAAATAGATGATAGCAGTCTTTTGAAGCGGCTTCCCTCACAGTTATTATGACGACCGTAAAATTAACGTCTTCTATGTTTTGACAGCCTACCAATTGCAGATAATTATTTTTCGCTTTCGTTGAGGTTATTTTCTCTCCTTAGTTTTGGTATTTGTGCCAGTCTGTGTTAATTGGTTGATCAGTAAAGTGCGTAACCATCACAAAATGTTTCCAGTTTTTACGTCACCATTTTAACACCTGCACCTGTTTGTTGACTTTCAAACTTAGAAATAAGAAACATCTTCTGAAAACATGTCATCTTTGTGAGAGAGTTATTTATCAATAAAAACCTCCCTTAGCAGATCAATACCAGATGTTATCAAATCTGGCTTATTGGTAGTGAAGGATATAACCAAACCATTATTTATGCAACAAACTTCTTTTTGTATTTTTGTTTGTGTTTTTGTTGTTAGGTTGTTGTTGTTGTTGAGGTTTTTTGCATAAAGAAAATATGTTCAATCGAGTCGTTTTCAAAGAATTAGTTTCACTATTGACATTTGTGACAGTTTCCTTTTATCACACAAGTGAGGTAGTGTGTGTAAACATTTTTGACTGACCATGTTTGTTGGCTGTATTACAGGGTTCCCTGAAGATCTGTAAATGACACTCCCGAGGACATCCAGGGCATCAACGGAAAAACTGATCATTAGGTGTTCTTTGTCCTATGATTCAAAGCAATCAGTGAACTAAGTCTTAAAACAGTTTAATCCTCCATCTTGGGCAATTAATTATTACTAAACAAGCTAAATTTATCATTTTATACTCCTTGAAAAAGTATTGTTTTACCCTCTATTACTCCTTTAGTACAAATTAAACTCTTTGTGCACTTTAAAGTGGTCATTTATTTAATTCCATTTAAATTGTGACTTGTGTGTATTAAAAAGTCTAGAATCTTAATTGGTTTAGTGTGTAGATTTACTGTGTTTTTATTGTTTAGGCATGATACATACCGAATCATGGATAAGATTTCTTTATAGGTTAACAAGGAGAATATTTTAAAGAGCTTGTCATGCTCAGCTCAGTCATTTTCTGACCTGGTTGTCTTCCCTTGTCTCTTGCCATTACATTTGAGGACTGTCTTAGATTATACAATGTTACAGGTTGATTTGAGTCCATGTAGTTGTTACTCATAATAAAATATGGCTTTTTTTTGGAATCTTATTTCTTTGTACCATTTTGAATTCCCAAAAATGCCAGAAATATTCTAATTGTCTAGTTTAATCTGAATATCGTAATGAAGAATAAAAACAGTTCCAAAATAATGAATAGCAGGCCAGCAATTTTATTTACCAGAGCACTTTTTATACCAGTAGCCCTACTTAAGAAGAGGTGGCATCATGGCTAAGGTGGTTGTTTGGGTGAGAGCATCCTGAGCCTACTGAGCTGATGGGCATCAGGAAGCTGATGGGCATCAAGAAGCTGATGGGCATCAGGAAGCTGATGGGCATCAGGAAGCTGCTGGGCATCAGGAAGCTGATGTGTTGTGGTCTCCTTTTTTTGTCATGTCAATCGATTGTAGTGTTCTGTTTTGCCAGCATTGTTTAAAGTGCTTTCCTTCACGTATTGGGCTGGCATGCGGTCATATAAGTGAAATAATCTTAATAACAGCATTATACCCAAATAAACACATTTTATGGTGTTTTCTCTGTGACTTAGAGTGGTTACTTCCTTCGTCCATTGAGTTAAGCGTTGTCATATGAGTGAAATATATACTAGTTCATACTAAATATATCCGTAAGTTTTTGAGATACAACAGGATAGCGTGGTGGCCATGCAAAGTTTTTAACGTGTCCTGTTCGAGTGAAGTAACCTTGACAGTTACAGTAAACAAACAAACACACACATCCTTGAATAGTAGGCATACTATAAGTTGTGTACATGGTGTATGAAAGAAACACTATAATTAAAAAAAATATATCTTTTGAAAGAATAACAAAAAAATGCAAAATAGGGCATCAATTCTACACATCTTCAATAACAGCTGAGCTAAGCTTCTTAGCACCACACACCCCTGTTAAGGGCACAATGTTTTAAGCTTATATTGATACTGTCATATTTAGCACTGGAGGCATATATTCCAACAGCGCTTACACGAATGTCTTCCCAAGTTTCGTAGTGTTACCGTCACGGTTTTAAATGCCAATCAATCAATCAAACAATCTTAGCTTCACTGTTTTCATATCTGAAAACATATTTGACACAATATGTGTATAACTTGCTTTATGGGCATTTATAAGTTGATACACTGATGTAATGATTCTAGTTTCTTTAAAAGCTATGGAAACATTTGACTATTCAAATGGCCACACCATGGCTCCGTAGTTGAGCATTGGACGAAAACACTCTTCACTGTATCCAGAATAGGTTCGATCCCCACTGTGGACTTTAGGTATATAAGGGAAGTTATCCGGTGGCTGCGGATTTCGCGTGAGGGTTTTTACAATGTATCTTGGTTTTCCACCATACACCGGCAATGCAAGTTATTAAGATTAGTAAGTCGTCATATACACATGTAGGTGAAATACTCTTGAGTACAACGTTAAACACCAATCAAACAAACTGATGAATAATAAGGCAAAACTTTATGGATTCCAACTTCTTCATTTATTACGCAATGTTTCAATATGCTTGAGAACGGTGTCAGAATAGACATTGAAATGTTGCGTTAATAAATGAAATAAGTTGGAATCCATAAATTTTTCCTTATTATTTATAATATTTGTATAGTTTAAATAATTATTTCACCTGTATTATCAACGGTCCTGTAACTATCCCAGGGTTATAAATTTTTTATAACTCTTGTAAAAAGGGTGGAATTCAGAAATAAATATACTCTACTAATTAAATTACAATGTAATTGGGCTCTTTAAGGGCTTTGGGAGATGTCTCTTAATTATCATTGTAGCCTTTTGTACATTTGCCTACTTGGATATTCTTAGCTAACACTGACCACCCAAGTAGATGTTGGGTTTAACGCACAATTGAAGCTCAGCTACTCAGAAATTGGCTTTTATCTATCTGTATCCACTCAGCCGTGTATTATGTAAGAAGTGTGTATGTTTGACCTCTGATAGCGTGCTAGGCTTTAGCAATGATAGGTAACTGGGTGGAAAGTTTTCAGGCAAGTCTACCGGGTACTGTTAGTTTCTGTTATTTGTTAATTCATTATAATCACATATGCACCAAAATATTCTGTATTTTGGGTTTTCACAAAATCACATGAATTATATATATTTTCATCAAAAAGAAAAAGTTAGAGGTATTCCGTTAATTCTACCCCTAGATTTGAAGGTAAAGGTAGTTTAAAAGCCTGGTAAAAGTAAAAAAAAAAATGAAAATTCTGCCAGAAATTTTAATTGTCAATCTGCTGTCACATCTCAGAACTTTGATGTACCGACATAACTCCGAGTCAACCTGTGTTAGCCGTTAAACCTTTGATTAACCCTCATAGATTATCCATTGTTTATCATCTTCGATTAATACCGTGCTTCACCCATGCATCATCATCCATTACTACCGATCTTCACACTTGAGTCATCATCCATTACTACCGATCTTCACACTTGAGTCATCATCCATTACTACTGATCTTCACTCTTGAGTTATCTTCTATTACTACCGATCTTCACTCTTGAGTCATCATCCATTACTACCGATCTTCACTCTTGAGTCATCATCCATT
>JAVFBZ010177802.1:0-15701 GCA_032466195.1 Katharina tunicata
AGAGGTCCTTGAGAGATTTGTTCTTCTTGTACGCTATGATAGCTCTCTGCTGCAGAGGCTTAACCATTTTAGGTACACGGTTATAATATACATGTACAAATGCCTATACATTACACAATGATAAATGATTGAATACTAAGTGAACATGGAACAGTTGTTTGTAACTTGTTTGAGGGGTTAACGTTAATATGTAAGGATTTTCTTTTTTGGGTTTGGGTAAGTTTGGGTAAAATTCTGTTTGATTTTTGTGGGGAAGTAGTTTTTTTGGGGGCCTGTAGCAGGTAAATGAAGCTATGTCAATGGTCAGGAGTGTCGCTTGCTAAGTGCCCCACCATGAATTGTTACTGATGACATGCATGTTCCTAAATATTGTCATCAGTAGAAGTAATATGTGCCTTCTCTGGTCATTGTATTTAATTTTATTGCAGCCCATGATTGGAATACTCAACACGGTGAGAGAATTTTGATTAACAGTATAGAGGTTAACCAACGAAAGCTTGTGTCTTGCAATGGATTTCACTCAGGTCAGTTAATTTAACAAAGAGTGATATTTATCGTAACACACAGGCTTGAGCTGATTAATCTTTTTCTCACACTACACATCTTTAGTGTTTTTAAGATGATTTTTGAGTAGAAATCTGTACATTTTGGACTGATTGGTCTAGATACACATTGTTGTGCACATGCACCTGACACCGTCATCAGTGACTCACTGAACTCATCTGCGTCGCTTTATTGCAACAAAGTGTAGAACGTTGTCAATGTGACATAGTAGTGACGTCACAATAGTGAAGACATAAAAAATGTGATGTCATCTGTCTATGACGTATTTACTGTTGAATAATATCACTAGTGATATTGTCATACAACAATCATTGGATTTAAAGGGGGATTATGGAGGTTATAGTGAGAAATATCTATAACAAACACTTAGAGAAGCTGAAATAGGGAGCTGAGCCAATTTACTTCTAGTCCAGGACACAGAAAAGAGATGTTGTGTTGATATAACTTATATGGTAGATAGTATCTTTTCTTGTTCTACAAAGCCTGTCAGATGTGGTAAATATGCTTAACAACAAATTTTTACCTAATCTTTCTAAAAGACACACCAGAAAATTTTTCATTCCAATTATTGCACTTGTTTATTATTTGTTTGTTTACATCTTATACTCGATTTATTTTTCTGCAAAAATACTTCAATTGTTCAAATAATTCTTAGAGTCAATAAAATACTGTAATATTTAATTCCAGTTTTGTAAATTACACTTGGTATTTGCATACATAGGCTACATGTACATGTATATCTGATGCTCTATTTACGACAGTTCCATGATCCGTTGAAACAGTAACAAGCGGATAGGTGAATCGAGGTTATATACACTTAAATCTTCATATTTTGTTACTTTTCAATCATCAAATTATATCTGAATCAAGCAGATACTCTTCAGTACAGGCCTCTGATCTTTAATTATACAAATGTGTCATTTGTATAATTCAATTACACAAATGAATTATACCAATTTATTAATACAACTGTTACACTAGTATAATTCCATGATTTGCTATTCAGAAGCAATACTTAGGGTATATATAGTACTGAGATATCTTTAAGAAAGTTGAACAAGTAAACAGAAGCTTATAGGGTCAGTGTGTAGGGTTGCTGCGCTAGCAGAAGCTTAACTGTTTATAAAATCTGATGCCACTTAACAACAGATAATCACCTGAGTCTATGAGCTTTTTCCGCCTCTAGAGTAACCAGTTCTTTGGGTAAATGGCTCATAAAGGATCCTGTTCTCTGCCGGTTGGTTAGAACTCGAACATGCTGCCAAATTAAAGACATCATAACATTAAATATATTGTTTACACTAGTCTACTGTCAGCGTGTAAGGAACAGTTATTGCTCCAAACACTATCTTCAATTTAACTCTGTTCTAAATGCTAAATTGTTGCCAATTAGTTTAACTAAGAATTCGTCCTACTGATTCTAATGGAAAAAAATTAAATTTATATTCTTTACAACACTGTGCATTTCATTTACATGTATTTTGTAACACATGTAGAAATTTTGAAAAAATCTTTTGCAAGAAATGATGGTAGTTTTTTCTCCTGAATGTCATTTAAAGCAGAATTTTTTGGCCACACCATGCAAATAGGGTTACGCGACTATGTATCAGCTCGAGTTGTCTGAGGTCGGACTGCAGTATCAATCTAGTTCGAAGAGCAAATTTTAAACGCAGTCCGACTTCAGACAACAAGAGCTGGTACAATGTTGCGTACCCGCACAGTCATTATAATCTATTTATCATATACCTTCAATGTTTCATGAAAAAATATGCCTTTTTGGGGACATTTTGTCAAACTTTTATGTACTCTCAGCTGAAATGGGCGAAGGACTACTTCAAACAATGCGAAGACCGCTTTTTAAAATAGGTTCAAGGAAAGCAGCCAGATTTATGCTATTGTTAACGCCTTAAATGTCCTTATTTACCCCAGGAAACATGCCATGACTTGAGTTATATAAATGTCTTAAGTAAAAAGTCAGATTAAATGGAAATGTCATTTTAGCGTGAACCCGGGATCTGTTTACATATATTACTACTCAAAAAGAAACCCTGACGACGTAATCATGTGACGTCATTCTGCACTCGCTTCACCTTTTGGTGTTTTCTTCCATACAGTCATCAGGATTCCCCAGTAGAGAACGCGGTGAAAATAGTCCCGAATTAAGAGGATATTGATAAGAACCATCTGATACGGGAAATTATCTGACGGCTCTGTATCATGATGGTGAGGCTTATATGATAATATTAGTTATTGACGTTTTTCAAAGGGTGTATGGATTTTTATGACCGTCTTGAAGCTCGTACACTCTGAGCCGCAGGCGAAGTGGTGTACCAGCTTCAAGACGGTCATCAAAAAATATTATCCGTCAAGCCTCCCTGTCTATTTAGTTTATTTTAAATTAAATTTGTGACAACTGTGTCCTCGCCAGTGTTTTGTCTTGGCCAGAGTTACCTCCCCTGACCGCTGGCGCTACCATGACAACGTTGTTAGATTCCAGGGACATCAAAAACAGTCAATGATGTTGCAGAAACAAGTCTGTTAAAACCGATGTTTCTGATCTTTTACCGTCATTTAAATGTAGCGATTGTGAAGAAACTATGTTTTAAACTATGTCATTGCCAACTTATTGTCGTATTTAACGGTCAATTTTATTAAATCAAGAAAACAAAATTTGAAACGAAGGTCGCAATATTTGTTTTTTATTACCCTTGAGTTGAAAATTCTCCCAGGGTATACGAGTTTTATCCCCTGGCAAATTGACCAATCAAAACACAAGGAATTTGGTTGACAGATAATAAAAGTTTTCTTCCCGGTCTAGTCAGTTGTATGCAAAACACACATAAATTTACTCAATAAATGCCAAAATACTTAATTACAATGTCGACACATGTTATTATAACAAGTATGACACTTGAAACTTTCTAACTCAACTTCATCTTGTACTTCCTGGCAGTACAAAAATTTAATGTCGCTCAAAGAAATCTAATCAATATTACACTTTTTCCATTGTTTGAAAATTGAATTTCACATCAACTTTGACAACATTAAATAAAACATGTCAAAGGATACTTTAAATAAAAAAAAAATACGTCATATCGTTTTATTGATTGCCTGATCCAAGGAATTGAAAGGAAAAATATAGATCTATGCCTGCATTATTTGCCAGTTTCGTTAATAAAATAGCTTAGCTACATGTAAACTACATGGTCTTAGCAGAAAGTGCAGACTGCTGGTCAGTTTTTTATGCCAGATCATGCTTTCAGGCAGATGTACAAATGGCTTTAGATAGATGCAGTTCTACACTTGAACTGTCCAGACATGTAACAGGGGATCAATCAAGGCTACATACGGTCTGTGTAGTAAATCTGATTCTATCTGTCTAGACCAAGGATTAAAAATTCCCTAGCCTAGCCACTAATTGGCTTAAACAAAAGGTCATAATACATAAATCATCTAACTCTTTCTTAGAATAAATAACTATCTGGTAATTGAAATGCTGAACTTGTTAACTACATGTACATGTACCTACAGGTAAATTCCAAGCACAAAATATCATCGAAAATGAGCGAAATACATTCATTTTCTTTCCTGTGCATCCACTTCATATGTTTAGGCAAACGATAGCATCCATATTATCTATTTTCACTTTAAAACACGTTATTTTTATTACACTTACCAGATCATCTGATGTGGAATCTGTTCCAACTTCGTCATCTACTTTTCGTTTCCGACACCACCAGCCACTATCTTGGCAATATGATATGAACACAAACAAGGGCATGTATCCCAGCGTCACCCAGGCTTCCCAAATCTCCACAACCCCTGGCGAAATATATTGTACCACCAACAGCATCCAGATATAAGCCCACAAGGACCAGATAGCAGTCACCATGAAAACCCCCCACTCCCGTATCTTCTTGACCTCGGGAGCCGGTACACTAACTATACAAATGGCAGTAATAATGAGTAGGTTAAAGGCAGCACTTCCTATGATAGTAAAAGTTCCCAGGCCGTCAGTGTTTTCTTCTCCTAAGCGTAGAACTGTCTCAATAAGTGCTAAGAGAATTTCTGGAGCACTACTTCCCAGGGCCATAAGGGTAAGGTTGGCAACAGTTTCGTTCCAAATGAGGACCTCAATTTCAACTTTCTTCTGCTGTGATTCGTCCCACCGTAGCACTTTGCGCTTTTTACTAGTGATAACTTCAATACTGGACATAAAGATGTCACTGATGATGGCAATCCCCACAAAGATCCAGAGTAAGCAGAGGATATAGAGGATGCCTCGTAACCATATCGGCCAGAGGTTTTCAGCTGGCAACAACAACCAACTTGAACATGCTTTATTCCCTGGCTCCACAATCTCCACAACGTAGCCATTGCTATAGTTTGATCGTACAATTTGACTCATTCTGATTCAAAAATCTTCTATAGTTTTCTTCTCTGCGCTTTACTTCAACAATGCTGGATGTCAGACTGTCATCTTACACCCATCTGCTCCTACAAATAAAAAAATGTTAACGAGATTAAAAATGATTTCAGACATTTGGCCATACTAAATTTTCAAATACAAAAGATATGATCTGATGTCATAAACGATATGTACAATGTAACAGCATGCTGAACTGGTGGCAGTTCCACAAAGCCTTTGAAAATTAGCGCACACGTAGTTACTATAACGCCCAGTCGAAGACATGGTGTCGTCACTACAGCCCAGTTGAAGACATTGTGTTGTTACGACAATGGCATGTTCGAAATATCACAGCCTTTGTGAAACAGCCCCCATAACAAGATTCTTGTTACTACATGGTACATGTACATGTATTTGTGATGTACAATTGCTTCATGGAACAGTTATTAACATGTATTGGTAATAAATAATTTATGGGGGGAGAGGGGGTGTGGCAACATGTCAGCCTCTTTCAATTTCATGCTTTCATTTATAATAATAATAATATAATAAAACTTTATTTCATGAAGGTAGATTATAACAAAAATGAAGCCCAGTCAGTTGATGCTGATCTTCCCTGAGGGCATGACATATTGAACAGTAAATATATATAAAAATCAGTTAATCCCGACCATGTATATCTAAGGAAATATATAACAAAAATGCAATATAGTATACAGAAAAAAGATAATACAAAAATACAAAAAATAAGAAGAAGACGAGAAAAAAGAAATAAAATAATAACAATGGTTCATACAATTAAAAATACAATATGGAGACATCTAATCCATCGACACTATTCCAGATCACATAGGAAACAGTATAGTGGGAGATGGCCCAGTACCACCCCCTTACTGCTCTCCCTGTGAGCTGAAAACCCCTCGTACATGTGCCAGACTGACAAAGTGAGTGGGTGATGGCCCTTTCCTGACGATGGATGATTTCTCAAGATTTACACACAGTGAATTGCCATGTATTTACGTTTAAATTCAGAAGAGATAGTTACTGCCTTCAAACTGTCCTCCAATGAGTTTAACATCATTGCTCCAGAGTATGTTAAGCTTTTCTTATAGTTTTAAGTCTTGGGGAAAGGCACTTTTAGTAATTTTTTATTTGATGATCTTAGCATCGGCCTTGATTTAACATCAGAGTATTGACAAATTTCAGACACGTATGTTGGATACTCATTGTTCAAGGACTTGATAACAACAAGTGCCTTTTGAAACTCAACTCTTTGGAAGACAGTTCGCCACTTTAACATCTTAAATACATGTACTTCAACATATGGCACAGAGGATCGCAATCCAAGAATAAATCGGGCCGACATTTTTTGCAACTTTTATATTCTATTGAGAAGTTGGATTGAGCAGTTACCCCATACATGTACTAAGGCAATATTCTATCTGAGGGAGAATGTATCCGTTGTAATAGACTAGTTTAGTTTTCATCGGAAGCAGGTGTTTCTGAATACGAAGAACACTCAGTAATGCTGAAATGGTCTTGCAATTTTTGTCAACTTGTTTATGCCAGGATAAATTTGAATCAATATGTATGCCAAGAACCTTTTGACTAGGCACAGTATCTAAAAGCTTATCGTCTAGGTATATTTTCAGTTGAGAAGACGAAAGTTTTTTTAGTTTCTGAGTTGTACCAATAATCATACATTATTTAAAACTGAATCATCCTGAACTGCTTGGACAATTGTGCTGATATTTACATGTATGGTGATAAAACAACATCCTGTCATTTAATTTGCAAACGGCTTGAATGCCCCTTTATATCTTGTCTACCATACTTTGCAATGTTAGTAGACTCCGAAATCAGAAAACAATCCAACAAACGAATGACTACCGTAATCAATCGTAATCAAATCAAAAGGTTATTAAAATGTGAGACATTACATTAGACTACAACTGTTACGGAAAGTCAATGGAGTCGATTGTACTCTACCTTTAAATCTCTGCTAATGCATTATTTCAGTACAAAATAGCACCATTCCATATGTAACTATTGGCCAAAATCTGACAACATTGAGCACCATGTAATTCCTAGTAAGAAAGCATGGTTCTACATGTATCACACATTGACAGTGTCCTGGCAAATACATGTAAGCGGGCAGATATAGACCTGCCTGGTTAAACACTTCTCTTGGAGTACTGAGAGCCTTAAGCCTCAGCAATGAGCAGAACAATAAGTAGCTAAAGACTTTGGTAACAATAGGCTGTTCCGCTAAGTGAACAAACTGAATCAAGTAAGTAATGTATTAAAGCCTGGATTAACCTCCAAAACATAGAATAAGTAAACTTGTCCTTGTAAAAATGATAATCTATAACACAGGAGTCTTGAGCAGCACAACAAAGTCACCAACGGCAATCTTGACAAGCATGCTCTGATTCTCACAACCTGGGAACTCATTCATTGATTTCAAAACCCTGTCTCGGCAAGGAATACAAATTTGCAACATCAAAAACTAATATATATACATCTATCCAGTATGTCATGTACAAGGGACTAAAAACTTATTGTAAACTTGTAAACAGTCACTGCATGTCCATGTACCCAGTAAGTGAAGAAACTTGCGAATTAAGAGACCACAAACCACAAAGCAAAACCATCAACTAAAACTATCAGTTGAAATTATTAAACAAACCAATGATCAGATAACAGAAAATTGTAAAAATGTCAACTAATCCTGAAAACTTTGAATGCCTTTGTGATAAAAAAAATTCCCAGCATGCCTTCATAGCTCCACTAACATATACTTACTTTGATTCATGGTATTTGCTAGCTTGGCCTAATATGTATACTCTAATTTAGCTAGACTGTTAACAATCGCACTTATCCTTCCGCTAATTTGCATGTCTCCTTCCATTGGCTTTCATCGGCTGTCTCCTATATTTCCTGACTAGGGCTCTGAAGATTCTCTAGTTATAATTAATCAACTTCCCACTGCCTATGTGATTTTATCAATGAGAATATAACAATATTTATTATACACACTGTTCAGTATTAAAATATTCATAACTATACACCCAACTGTCTATCCCTGTGATATAATATACAAACTACAACTGTCCAATATTCAGCCATATTAAGTGTATAATAAATAGGTTAATCGCCCTGGCGCTGAGGAGCTCGACTCGCAAGCTTGTCCCTTCCAGAGGCGCAAGGACACTTCCATACAGAACCATACAATCAAATAACCCACAAGTATCAATATATCTAATCAATTCTATATAAATGAATGCTGTAGAGAATGCACAGAAGGTTTAACTTATAATCCTTTGCAATATTTTTTCATATAAAAAAAACAGCTGATTTGAAAATGTTTTGAACAATGTTACCTAGAGATGGTTCTCTATAACAGGATATAGATTGAACAACAAAATTGGAAGTCCTGAAATCGACATACGTCAGAAGTTAGGAAATGACCGACAACCAGTTATTGTAGTTCTGTATCATTAATGGAGTGTTAGTCAATTTTATTATAATGTATAAACCTTAAGGTTTATATTGAATAAAAGTTATACAACTACATATTCCTACTCTTGGACTAAAGTGAGGAGACATTACTTCAGTAGACTGATAGCATCCCAAACAAGTTATAAAGCATTTTAAAAAAGAGATGGGGAACATGCCTTGGCTGTTTGTGCATTTGACTGCTGAAACCCACTCAAATATGCTGCTTACATGTTATAGGTTCAGACACTTTCAAACTTTGGTAGAAGAAAATAATCCAGTGGTCACTGAAATTGCGGGGTGATTCTTATCAGATTTCTTGTCAGTTTATCCACCAAACACAAATGCAAACTTGTTGTATATAATTATTCTTGTTTGAGTGGCATTTAGAAGCTGGGTAAATTACAAAAACATGACGACTAAGATGGATTTTCAACTTCTGGATATATTTATCCAGAAGTTGAAAATCCATCTTAGTCGTCATGTTTTTGTATATAATTATTAGTGAAATGCCCTTGAGCAAGGTGTTAAAAACTAATCAAATAAATCAATAAATAAAGGGATGAATTAAATTACAGTCTTACTAGTGTAAATTAAGTATTCTTTTCTCCAACACTTCATTGAGTAGGCATATCTATCTGTATGTAAAGCACAGGTACTATTTAACCTCTCCCAACTGAACTACATCTAGGACCCTGACATGAGGCATTTGGCCGGAAGAAGAGATAAGTCTTGCTTCTCTCACCAACTGGTCTCATTCAGACATTTTGGCCCTCTCTGAGACAAGAGGCGCTTAAATAAACAAGCTACACCCGTCAGATCTAACAATGTTTTCCACACATCTACCTACAGCTGGGTTCACACTGGCATACACAAAGAGTACAACCTATAGATAATACAAAATCAATAACAAACATTTTTTCTGCCCCAGTAAATATGACCCTAAACATTTTTTACTAATATAATGATAAAACTAAAAAAGCATATTAAGAATAGTGGTACAATGGCATAAATTATTCAAATAGTTTAATTTTATATTTTCATGGCCTTTACATAATGACTGATCACAGGTTTTTGAACATTTTCAGACATAAACATAACACCAATGGACTAACTGCAGTGTGTGTTTGTGAATTTGAATTTTTGTTTTAGCTTTAGCAGAAATGTCTCAAAACCTTGCTCTCTACTATTGGATCAGTGTCATGTAAATCTTTTCTATATGTTTCAATTCAATTTTAAGCAATGTATAATTTTACCAAACTTCCTTTAATATCCAGGAAATTATTAAGCATTTTTCATTCTGTAAGGTTACTGTTTCAATGGTAAGAATAACTTCTGTATCTACATGGACGACACTTTCGATATTTTTGTTGCGACATTTCAATCTCCTTTCAGAGAACGTTATCAAGTAACATTACTTGATAACGATCTCTAAAACGAGATGGAAACGCTTTCTAAAACAAGATTGAAACGTGGTAACAAATATACCCAGAAGGCAGCTGTCATCCATACGGAAGTTGTTATTACAATTATTATCCTCAACTTCTAAATGCCACATGGATGACTTTAAGCTGTACTGTAATAATTAAATATATATGCATGCTTAAAATGAGACCATATATAATTGATTGAGAAGTATTTATTTTATTAAAAAGTCCTTTGAAATAATGTGTATTCAAAGGAATGAATGTATAGATAAGCTCATGAGGTTTGTAGGGATGTGAAGTGAGGAGAATAGAGATAACTGGTTCCAGAGAGATAAAGTTAACATTATAGACTGGGGTTAACCCAGTGGGGGAAGGGTTGGCACATGGGGCATATGGAGGTAACAAAACAGGAATACAGCGTCAGTCTGTTGCTATATGAATGGGGCTATCATCTTTCTCGAACACGGCTGGCTAGCTCAGGTAGATGATAAATAAAGACAGGCTAAGGAAACGGATGAGAAAATGAGCGGACTTCTGTACAACATCTCCCTATTCTGCTTGAACATTGCCTGCTATTACACTTCAATCTACATAAACAACATTATCAAGTTAGTTTCTCACATAAAACCCATGAGCCTGCCTGGAGCTATATTGATGATTACCCTGTAAACTGAAAGCTCCATTCATCAATTTAAGAATTACCGAAAAACGTAATTTTAAGGAAGCCATTGATAAAACCTAGTTAATTTTACAATTTTCTCCATGAAAAGAAGTGGTTATAGAATGGTAAAGACATTGACAATCGGTAGGGTGTGTGTGGGTGCCTTTCTGGTGAGGTTTGTGAACTGAAGTTAAAATGGACAAATTGTTATTGGGGTGTTACTAGACAACAACTGAAATAAATGAATATACGTTAAAATGAATATAAATTCCTTAACGGTTTCTTGTTTAAGTGGCAGTTTAGAAGCTGGGTACATAAAAAAAATGCGATAAAGATGGATTCATAACTTCTGGGTATATTGATAAGCGACGTTTCAGCCTAGATGCTAGACCTTTCCAAGCTTTGTCATGGTCAAAAGATTAAAGGTTGTCATGCATGAACTTCTCATATACAGTATATATTTTTGTATAAATGTAGAGAGAGAAATTTGTGCTTGCCTCTACCAGGATTCGAACTCATACAGGTACTTTTAAGTGCATCTGTTTGATCTTATTTTATTTTTTAAACTCCATAGTTTCTGAATATTTCCCTTTAATATTGAAAATTCATTGTTTTATTTTACTTAAAATGAATGGCATTAAAATTAGATCAGGGGTGTGTACTTATTTAAATCATAAAGGCCTACTGGTAGGCTACATGTATTGTAACCTGCAGTAAAATTATCTACAGTAACATATTAAATAATGCATAATTATTAATGTATTAATCAATATGCAGTTTGGGTGATGAACAGCACTGCTTACAGAAAGCAGAAAAAGCATTAGCAAAACCTTTCAGAAGAATATACTTTTTGTGTTATAAACAAAAACAAGTATTCCATTTATCCCATGAAAACTGGGATAAGTTTGTAACATGTCTGCTGTGTGAGTTCTTGTAGTAAAAATAAATATAGGCTCTAAGGTAAGTAAGTCTGTAGTTATAAATAAGCTGAGCATATTTGTTATGATTCTTTGGGTTTTGATTTGGGGTTAACCAGACATAGAAAAACCCTTTCAATATTGTTAATTAAATATAAAAATTTCAAACATTTAAGTTAATTTGTAATGTACTCTCTACGTCATGACATCATTTCTTGAATAATAAATATATTTTTGTGACAAAATTAGAAAAAGAAAATTTGCAGTGACTGCATTGAGCTACAAAAGCTCACAGTAGAACGAAAGAAATATATATTTATTTATATACACTATAACTGCACTTAAGATTTCTGTTTAAGGCAGACTACGATGGTGGTGAAGATCACAGAGCAAAATACTACATCAATTTCCGGATTCAACATGCTGTTGTACTTGTCGAATATAGTTTCTAGATACTTTGATATCATGTTTTGTCTTTTAAAAGAAGTCTGGTATCAATTACTTCATAGGCCATGCTACTGGGTGTGTGAGTTAAATGAAAGACATATAATATAGTTCTGATAGTCATTAAACTGTGACATAAAAGTATGATTACCTCCATCTTGTTGTAGGCTGTGAGCCAGTGAAAGGATCTTGGTTCCAGACAAACCGGCATATTAATTTAATCAGGTGAACAGCATGGATATCATTCTTAAATGAACTGGTTTCTTCTTCAGAATGAATAAGATATCTGTAAAACTAAAGTCTAATAGTCCAGAAACTCCACTTTCATTTTCGGATAAACAGCCTTATGGTCAATTGGAAGCTGCTTAGATTAATCATGGTCATTACGAATCTCACTGATTTCCCGGAGTCAGATCACGGCAGGCTTCAACTCTACACTCAAGGTATAAGAGCAGTGTAGGAAGATATATGTACATCCAAGAGTTAGTTCCACTCACCCAGAGCTTAGAAGGACTAAACACCTATTTGCTTGTCTGCAGTGAGGGGCACACCACAGCTACCACATGTTGTTACATCTAACTTAGCCAGGCCAGGCTATTTCTGACAACATTACACTGTTAGCTGTATGGTAGCTCAAAGTTCCAGTGCTATATAACCTCAAAACACCTTGCAATACACAAGTACAGTAAAGCCTATAATTCCCTCTCTGTAGTTACTTCAGTTGTTAATCGCATTAACTGCATTAGCTATTCATGCGATTTGAGAAGAGTTCACAAGAACTGAGAACTTACAAAAGACCAACCAACATGTTCATAACAACATTTGTAGTAAGAATAAAATATAAATGTTTATAGCCACACTTAACATGCAATGCTGTAAAAGCAATTCACACAGAAGGATGCAGTAAGAAATGCTACTGTTCCGAAAATTGCTGAGCGCCGTAACCTGTACCAAGTTAGGAAATAACCAAAATTAAAAGTGAGACAAAAGGAACAATAAAAAAACAACATATTAATACAGCTGCGATTTCATGTAAAATGTACATCGTATTGAGGTTCATACTTTAAAGAAGAGACTAGAAGAAAAATTTGAGACATACATTGTAAGGGATTAATCAGAAATACTATAACTTTGAAAACATGAATAAAGCTGCTGTGCAGTGGTGATTAGACTGAAGCAAAAAGACTTTTCCATTCACTGAGGAATCAACAATAAGTAACACATTAACTTGGCTGCATGAGTAGAGTTGTCAGGGAGGCCTAATAACCTGTGACAAAATATGCTGAGCTGTGAGCTTTTTTATTAATACTTAAATGTTAAACCAAACATTTTAGGATTAATATGACGAACTGGTTGCCAGTTATAATAAGTGGATAAATAAACCAGAACTTACAAATTTAAAGCTTCTTTGGTGTTATTCTGCTAACCGGCATTTTTGAAAACAGATATTTCTATCCATTCACATTTAATTCACATGTAAAGAAATTTGTCTTTATGACTTAGACCCACATTAAAGTGTCATAACAATAAATGAAACAATAATTATGGATGTCAAATTACTAATGGAACTGTTTCTACATTTTGGCTAATTACTTTGTTATGTCAACTATGTTTTTACGGTTTATTGGTATACATGTATGTTAAATAATATCAACCATTATCCAATTAACATAATAGCATTTTGGTACTGAGCCATACAGGTACCTTCTTGGCTTCTTCATTGGCTTCTATGTGACTATGTAGTTAGGTGAAATCTATCTTGACTTAACACTCAACATCTTACCTGTTTTGTTTTTTTATTGTGCTTTTTTCCCTCCCCCGTTTTAGGACAATTACAAAAGATACACGAGAAGTTACTTGAGAAGTTTCAAAGATTTTTGTTATTGACATAATTTTACAAATTTTACTTGATTAATTATACACTAACTAATTTTGTGACTACATGTATGTCTTACAAAGATTGGAAAAGTGGAAAAAACATGTATTCACTTACTATAAGAAGGGGTCAGGCGGGTTATAGTTGACAGCTAATGTTAAGTTATGGGAGAGATCTTATTAAAATAACCTGTGTGGGATAAAATATCGTGTACACCCATGTTATGACATACATGAAGGTCATTGGCAGAGCTGCGCCAATTTTGAATTTCCTCAAGCTCACACTCACAGTAGTGTAATCACTCGCACAGGTTTCAAGATATTGGATATAAAAGGTTGATGATTTATGTTCACAAATTCACAATAGATTCCTTGTGTAAATGTGGTAATTCTTAAAATAAAACTCTTGTTTATTTGGTCTTATTGTAGAATTGGTCCGTCAACTGAGACTAGTGTTTAATTGCATTCTCGATAATGGCCGCTTTCAACAACAGTGGTCCAAAGCTTTCATTTCACCTATACACAAAGAAAGAATAAAAAATGACCCCAACAACTACAGAGAGATCTCCATTCTAAGCTGTTTAGGCAAACTTCTGATTAAAATATGTAATACCTGACTGATGACATCTTGAAAATCAAAATTTCATTTCATACAAACAAGCTGGTTTCCGACAAGGCTTCCAAACCATTGACCAACTTTATATCCTCAAAGCACTAATAAATAAATACACTAAAAAGCTCAAATGACAGCTATATCTACATGTATGTTTTGTCGACTTTCACAGAGCATTTGACACGATACATCACCCCAGACTTATAGCTCAAACTCCAAAGATTTATAGGTATACAAGGAAAATTCTGCAATGTCATCTCGAATATGTACAGGCTACAGCCAAACTTCTCTCTGTGTAAAACAATACTTCATGACAACTCCTTATTTTCCTACATGTAGCTACACTGGTGTCTGACAAGGAGACAATATAAATCCCACACTCTTCAACATATACAGTACTAAAATGACTTAGAATTCGACAAAGCTCACTGTGACCCAGCCAAGCTCCAAGACGAAGAAATAACCCAGTACCGTGACAATCTGACAGAAAACTGTACTCTCCTGCATCATTCCATATCAATAACCAACTTTTAAAACCACATTCTTAATACAATACCTGGGAACAGTCGTAGATGAGAACGGCAGTTTTTCTCCGTCCATAGAATACCTCAAATCAAAAGCACTGAAATCCCTGTACAAAGTTCAGAAAATCACATCCTGTTATATAATGGAAAACTATGGGGACTAGATGAAAAAGTACTAGCACAGAACAATAGATATTACTCGCTCAACATAGACAAAATTGTACGAAAGTGTACGAACAAGTCCTCGTTAAAATTTGCAAAACCACTCTGAACTTCCCCAGACGTACCCAAATCCTAACCTCCCTCACGGATCTTGGACAATACCTTCTAACACTGTATATTCTTTGTAGAACTTAAAAGTACAGACAAGAACTGTGTTTTCCATGTAACCCACTACTCATAAACGCCTTTAAATATTTTCAAGAAAATCCTACAGTGAAAAACTGTTGTCTGCCCCAGACCATATCAACCCTCTTACATGTACCATCGCAACCATACTGAACCCCCCAGGTATAGAATATGCCCTCCATAAAAAAATGTATACTTCCAGACTTAACAACAACACCCCTATCTTGTGATACCAGTCGAGTCTGCCATACTTTGTACAATCCTGTCGAAGTCATGCAATAACCTGTTAACATGAACTGAAATTGAATTGAATTAATCAGTTTAGGGTTCGGTTCATAAGTTAGGGTAGTGCCAGAAGTAACTCTCCTATGATATTTAATAATTTTGTTAATTTTATAGAACGGAGAGTGACAGTGAAGTAC
>JAVFBZ010177813.1:0-15700 GCA_032466195.1 Katharina tunicata
GTTAATTGTGAAGCTGTCAGAAGTTCATGGTAATATATCATTACTTTTCTACCATCATTACAAACGTTTACTTTACGAGACCAAAGGGAAAACCAATTGATATTATAATGATTGTAAAGGTACAATTACGGTTTATAACCATAGCGTTCAACATTGAATTAGGTCTGTGTCCATTTTGACAATTCAACTTCCAGCTTTGGATTGACAAGTACACAAAATGGTTATATAATTTGTCCGGAAATGCTTATTGCAGTGACATTTTGCGTATCAACAAATTATTTACTTACATTTTTGTAATTAGTTTAGGTAAAAAAAACTATGGCCTTCAGAGGCCAAGTTTTGCCGTAAACAGATTCAAATTCTTAAAATGGGAAGTGGTCAAAGCTAGAAGTTCGAAGCGCCAATGTAAGAACGTCTTCAGCTATTCATATGTCCACATATTGTAGATATAGGATGAGATTCTGGACGCGATGTCATCGTAGAAAAAACATTTACAACTGACAAACAGGCTCTAAACTTGTCCCAGAATGCCAGTGACTAGCAACAATGCAATCACATCTTCGCCCCTATATTATAGTCGTTGCCTCAGTATGGACTGGGGAGTTAGGAATAATATGGATTGAATTATTCCTTTATGTACGTACTGTAAAAATAATTATATTTTAATATCATTCCTTACTTAGCATTTAAAATCGATCCGTTAAAGATATAATCACCCCCGATGCTACATCTTGTGGGAGTTGCGTCGAGTCCCACTTAGCGGCTAGAATCACTGGATGAAGCTGATTCGATTGTGGCAACATGTCAGTAACTTGCAGGATTCTAAATCATTTACTTCGCTATTGATACTGACCTATCCATCATGGAGGTGAAATAACCCATAGCCTTGCGCAAAACACACTCAAATAAATAAATGTCACGGTTACCATTTCACGTTTGATAATATTACGATTTAAGTAAAAGTTTTATTAGATTGTACCTTACGACACAAAACGTAAAGAGCAATGTAAAACTCATTTAAGTTGTACACAAGTTCAAGTCCACAGAATAACACACCAAAGTACGATCAAACACCAACGTAACTGTATTGCTCTGGAAATTGTTATCATTTTCAAATACACGTACTCCGGTTTTAACTGCTATAATCGCGAGTGGTAAGCTGGATCTTCCTAAACCGCACGAAACCGATTCTCATTTTTGCATCCTGTTATTTTAGCGGAGTATCTGCTTGTTACCAGTGACATTAAGTGTGCTTTTCTTCACCCATTGGCGGGTAGTTGGGAGGGAGCCTCCTATGCCAAGATGCTCTGAGAAAAGGGGCCCAAGATGCCGACTTCGTGTGGTGTCCTGTTTGGCTTATGTTATGTTAACGTTTTGTCCTGTTTTGCTTGCACGCCGTCATATAAGTGAAGTAACATTGAGTACGGCGTTAAACCCCAATCAAACAAACCAAATCTTCGCCCATTGAGTTAGCACCCCTTCATGGGTTACCAGAAGTTCAAACACATACAGCAAAACAAACTTATTCCTAAAAGCACTAGGTCACGATGATCGCTGACTGTTGGTCAACATGCACTATCGAGACCCACACCGCGTACCAATATCGGTTATTGAAAGTTAGGGGTGCATTGGACTATGTTTTCTTGACATTACATCACGTCGAAACTCTTCGTTTGGAAACATTGCTTTATTGGAACAAATATTAACTTACCTGATTAATACAATCTCATCACAATAAACACGTCGGGTCCAAACTAATATGATTAGTTTAATGGGATCAAACGAATTTCATAGAAGGAGAGCTGTCGTCTTGCGAGAAACTTTAGCAACATAACACATGTTCTGGGGTAATATCCAGACGGCTTGTATGAAATGACGCTGGCCCGTAATGGTCTTTGGCCGGTTTTGTGAATGATTTTGCATGACCGATTGACTGGTGTCTAACATGAAAGAAAAGAAAAACAGGCACGTTTCATTGTTTTCTATTAAAACATCAAATATATTACTTAATGACATGCAATACGACCCTTTCTTAATGAATATACTGTTGTTTGGACGAGACATTTGTTCTGAAGGGCCTAGTCACGTACCACTAAATGGTTAACTTTGGCTGAAAAAGTAGGCTTAGAAGTAACGAGTAAATATCAATCTCCTCCTTTATCCCAAATATGAAAATAAAATAAATGAAAATAGACAATATAAGAAATCTGAGAAAAGCATATAAGAAGATACATGTATATAGATTTATTCATTGGCATTTTTTGCCAGCAGTGCACTGAACCTGAACAATAGATAAGTGATGTGTATTGTTAGTTAAGACTCCATTACTTGATGAAACATTGGAATCAGCATTTCGTTAGTGCTGAAGATCTAGATGAACATTGTTCAAAAATAATTGGAAGTTTTGTGGTTGATCTTCAGCCATCAATTAAACCCTCTACAAAACATTTTGTTTATCGTGAACCAAATGTTGGTCAATTTAAGATAGCACACAATTACAGATATAAATATGTACCAAACAACTGGTAAATCAAAATGTTTCATTATGCAGGATAACAAATCAATTTCACATCGTGTTTCCAAAAGAAAAAGTCGGACAAAATGCGAATTATTTTTGTAAATGTTATTAGTGGACGTTTGGTATTGTTCGTGTTTTACATGGCCTTATTCTAACTACAAAAAAAACTTCCAGCTGTTAGTGTTAGGGTTATGGGCACTGGCTCAATTCCCGAGTTAATCTCACCACTGAGGGGAACTCAGCTGAATAGTACATGGATATAAAACGTTTCTGATGCCAAAGGATACCAAGGCCATGTACAAGTCGAAGGATAGCAGGCATTATGGTTAAAACTTGTGACTTGCATGATAATATCCTTGTCGATTTTTCCGCATTTTTATATGTAACTCCTCGATGGAAACTAACATGTTCCATGCAACTTTTAGATTGATTTTAAGTTTCACTCAGTTTTGTCCAATTTTAACACGAGATTCTTGACTGCTCAACTGTCAATCATTCTATAATTGCTTGGTGTACACTTAGCTAGACTGAAGTGAACTGGTCGTGCCATTGATAGTGGGTTTTTAGCCATACTATTTTAGTCCAAAGCATGTATAGGTTATACGATAGCCGGTACCATACGATACGTATAGTCAAATTGATGGTAGATGTTGTGAGCAGTTCAATTCAAACTCACTTTCTTGTCATTTGACAGCGACGTAATTAACAAACTTTAATCAAGGACATGCGAATCATTGGTAGGGGATTTAACCGTGAACATTCTAATAGGATTTACATCAGTACCACCTATTACGTCACCTTGGAGCCATGGCTAGAACGAATGACTCTCTATATACGAGCATTAAAGTCGAAAAACGTTTCACAAATAATTCTCAGTATTCAACAGCATATGTTGTTGAAGTGTTTTCCTTTGACAAAACCATTGCGTTTAAAATAGAAAACATATCACTGTTGTAATCAAATTTTATTGATCAACCATGTTCTAATTTATAATAAAAGAAATGTTTCCGGTATAACGGTTTGTACGAGATGTTATTTCACGAAGCCAGCACAATGTACCGATTCTTTCAAGAAAAGACATGGGTGCGCAGTGTGACGCCATGGATCATATAGTTTAACTTTTGTTACGGAACAAGATAACTTAGTCAGTGTCAGACGATTGTAATTCTAAAACTGGTTTGAAGTAAAGTACTTAGAGAATGAATGCTTTACTCAGTGTTAGTTTACCTTTTTAGCGAGCTTTTAATCGTAAACTTTTCTATAGATGACAACTTCTTTATTTAGTAACAATGCAACGTTTTGGTTTAGATCATAACACCTTTCTCAAGCTGAAGCCCTCTTACTGTACCAGGTGTAGGTTCGTGTCGACCATAGGTATAAGGAAAGTGTTCCAGTGGTATGGCGGAGTGGCTTTTACAAGGGTTCTTCCCGATTTGGTTCACAGATCCCCGTAACCTGAGTTTGCGAGTTCAAATCATGGATAGAACGTGGCCTGTGGTTTCGGTATTGGGTTTTACGGTGTGAATCTCTTTATTGGATCAAGTAGATTGCATGTTAAACACGTATGAAGGCCGATATGTCGGTTAACAATATATATATTTTTCGTATTATAATTATTGTAGCACAAAATATGTGTTTATACAAAATTCCGTCTAAAGGAAGATGGGTCCATAGGCCAACAAGTTTTTCATCCCTGGATGGCACTGGAAAAGTCTCTTTGAAACTGCATAGAAAGATATATAGATTAATTGATTGACATGTGACCTGACTTTTTCTGAATGGGCTGTGAATTTCAACTGAACAATTCGCCAACGGATGTGTGTTATACATGTATCATGCTACTCAATACCACATTACTGCATCAACTATTGGGAGCAACTTTGTTTAGAACCGTTTATTAATCCAGTATATAACCTTAAATTCTGATTTTAATAAAATGTCATATGCAAAGGAATTAATATGTAGCTACACAACTAAAAGCAAACTTCTTTTGCGCAGATAGTGTGTAAACTCCTGAAACTGGGACCTAAAATGTCCATTTATCTACTTAAATTAAATGTGAACCTAAGCTCAGATTAACAACCGTTTGCAATATTTCTTTATGATTAAGTTTTGTATGATACCCGAGAGAAGCTTTGTTAAATTGTAGCATTTTCACAGAAGATAAAACAAATTACGATTAATTTAAAGTAAAACAGTGACTTCAAATCATACTTGAAGTACGATTAATTGCATGCAGAAAACAAGAAACTCTTCATCGATCATGACGTTTGAATAAAATCGATTTGTGGTTCGTGTGTTGAGTAACAATCACCAGAATTATCTAGATTTTTACTGTCTAATTCTTGTAAAGCTTTGTTTTTAATGTGTATATGGCAAAAGAATTGTGTTTTTTTTCTTTTTGTGACACGAGAATACCAATTCAAATCATCCTTTTCATTTTTCATGATTTTAATTGGCACTAGCAAATGGCAGATAATCTGAAGTGTTTTTTTATGCTTTAAAAGTGCTCATTCTTAGATCCATTAATACAGGAATAACAAAAATACGAATGATACATGTTTGTGAAGAACAAAGTCAACCAACTCGACGTAGCAATCAATATTCACTGAGAGAAGATTCGATAAAATTTATAAAATTTATAAAAAGGGGACGAATTTAGACCATAGTTTCCACAGGACATATACCACAGGAAAATAACCGACAATAATATAAGAATTATGTTGATTCCAGCTGGTAACCATGTCACCAGAGCAATATACATTTATGTCCGAGCATTGAGACATTCACATAACATATAGTTGTAACGATGACGGTTTCATACGAAAATTGTGGTCATACTTTACCTAGTAGCACCTTAAATTCACATTCACACCGAAATATTCTGTATTTTGGGTTTTCACAAAATCTCATGGATTATATATATATTCATCAACAAATAAAAGTTAGAGGTATTCCATTAATGCTGCCCTTAAATTTAAAGGTACAAGTAGTTTAAAAGCCTGGTAAAAGTAAAAAAAACGATATAAATTTACCTTAAAATAATACTTAAGTAATACAATCCTTAACTGATATTCTTGAACAATATCGTATTAAATTATGATTCCTGGCCGCAAATCAACACGTGTAGTTAGTTATATTTAGTCAAATACTACAATATTGAACAATAGTTCACTTGTATAATATTGAAAAGTGATTTATGACTTGTTTTCACTCATTTCAGCACATTTTCCATAGCAAACAAAAACGCCTAACATTGACAGATCACTGTTAAGTCTGCATAAGGATACACAACGTGGGGGGAAATAGATCAACTAAAACTACGGGTTTTAATACCTAAAATTAATGGCCCGAGGTCAATTAATAGACAAAAATAACAGCGTCCTGTTGTATATGAAAGATAATGATGCATATAGCAATAATTAATAACTGTTTACAAAAAAAATCCATCTGTAAGAATGTTATTGATTTTTGGTAGACGTAAAAAATCCAGTAGTTTGGTATTTAATAGCAAATGAATAAAATTGAACATCCAATATAGGAGTAACTTTTGTATTGTTTATATATTTTCAGTTATTCCATCATCAATAAAACGGTTATAGAAATAGCACAAAGAGTTTATATCATTTTTTAAAAGCTGTACAAAGCAATTAATATACAAATATAGTTAAAATCAACCAATCATGTCGATATGCATACCTAAGTAAAAACAATATGTTACAAATATTAATATGACTTAAATATTTCCCTTGTGTTCATTTAATAGTGTTAAGCATGTGTGTTAGCATACTATGGTAATATCTACCTGTGATGAACTGGAATATAAACATCTACCATATATAGCTGTTTGCCTACTTTTCTAATGGAGAATTGTATGGAAGCTCATTGCGGCCATCGAGTAGTCGACGGCGACAACTCGAAATTCCATTTACAATCTCGAATTGTCGCCGTCGACTACTCGGTGGCCGCAGTGAGCTTCCATAGACTTGATTGAGAATTGATACTTCACTTAGGCTTAAAATTGTAACCAGCCCATATTAGCATATTTGTCAGTAAGTCATAGTTTTTGTGTGATGTCAAAACAGTTTCCCATCCTAGTTTGTTAAAGACACCTCGGGTTTTGCCCTTTAATAGTCGCTGTACGTGTCACTTGTCAGTTAAAATAAATTTTGCGTTTCTATATTAAACAGCTAACCTGCTAATTTCCGTCTCGTGGCGATATATTAAGAAAATCCGGTTCATCCAAAAATAAAAATGACCGCATTGCGTTCGAGTAAACAATTTTCCCAGCTTCGTTCAAAGGATGAAAGTTGTTTCTTTGTTTGATATATAACGCATTAGTAAATGGAATGTTATCCATATGACATATCAATAAAGTGTGTAAAGTGTCTCCGTAATAAGGAAGTGTGGGTGCGTACATTTTTTTTTTTTTTACGGCTTGAATAAAGTAAAAAGAAATGTCGTAAGCAAGAAAGCTCAAAATATATTCGATCCAGTGGTTCGCACATCAATACCAGCATTTGTCCTTCCGTTCAGTAAGAATAAGAAGCTCCTTGCGTATAACTCAATTCGTAGTCTTCTACCCAGTTGCGCTCAACCCAAATCTGTTAGACATAATTAATTACCTAACCGCTATTATACATACCAATAGCTCGATAATAGCTCTGAGTGAGTGATCACCACCCTTAGTGGCAACAACGCAGCTGAGCCCTCTTCATTTAGTACGCGCTTTCGGCACATGTTGCACATTTTAAAGTAAAACATTCTGGAATTGACGGATCACTTTTTACCGTTTAAGGTCTGATGTTTTTTTCATATCAAAAAAATGAATCGAAGATCGTCTTTTGTGAATCTTTACATATTTTGACAGGGATGTTAACACCTTCAAGTCAGAACCACAAGTCCTCACAGAAAGTGAATGATTAAAACCGCTGGCTGTATACAAAATATTGCGAGATATTTGTATCAGCATTTGGGATCCCAGGCAAAATCCAGTTAATGATAGGTGTCCTTTGTTGTAACATCCATTTGAGGATCTCATGGGTCGTTATATTAATTAAAGATGTCGATCACCACATATCAAAACCATATACATTGTATACAGCTATGAATAAATGGTTGGATCTAATTTTATGTGCAGAATTTTGTATTTGCTAATTCGATCTTCGACACCTGATGTCAGCATTTTGCTAAACATGAACCCAACCCAATCAATAAATGTCATGTTATTAAAAAAAGATAGCTCCTCTTAGTGTTACAACTCCTTGGTAATTCGTTTACAGTTCATTGATCAGAGCATAGGGATGGAATCCTTAACTTATTGACATAGAACATCTTTTTGTTTTCTCATTGTAAATAGTTGACTCGGCAAAGCAAACAAAATATATGCTAGTGAATGTATCGTGGTTCAGTAATGTTTTCGGCAAATATGTGCAAATATACAAAGAACAATAAAAAAAGACAAAGCAAAACATGACAAGTATTTTACTTTTCGTAAATATGGATTTTAAATATGTGTTTGAGTAACCCTGAAAATAGAGAAGATATCCCATGGGCGTGGCACGTGGGTTGTCATTTATAGGTGAACTAAAATAATCCAGCTCTGATATGGTACGATCCAGCTCATGTCAGTTCAACTTTTCGATGCCTAAAGTTTACCATTTTTCGGTCTTTACCAAAACAGCGGAGTGTTACATTTGGACCGCCGTGTGGCATTGTGCAAACAGTTATGTCCATATCAAGATTTCCAAATCATACATTAATTAATAAATTAGATTATTTGAGTGAGCGAGGTGCGTGACCTGCTTTTTTGATGGCCATTACAGAATTGTCTTTTCAAAACTCTCTAATTTTGAACTGTTATCTTTTCGTGCTATATATGTAGCTGGTTTCGTGTTGTTTTTACTGAGGGGCAATTTTTATAGTTGGACAAACGTCAAACAAGAAACTCCTTCTCTAACGATTAAATACCTACTGTAATCTGTGGTAACTGTTTGTCATCAGAATGAGCAGTCTGGAACGGACATGCGCCGAATCCCAGTGTGTGTTTACTTATAGTGCATTTTGGTTTCGATAACATCATTTTTACACAAATACTGGAAACTGTAGTGTTTTCGTTATGAAAAATCCATACACAACGAATAACGTGGTAAACCCTTAGATCATATAATGTGGTTAATTATTATATGTAGAAAAAAAGAGAACATTTCTGTACAGTTTGTCTGTAGCATTCAGTTGATTGAGCTAGAAGAAAAAAAAACAGAGTTTGAAAAGACGATTACCTTCCATTATAAGAACCTATCAATTAATTCACTTGGAATATTGACCCATGGTTTTTTGTTGAAGAAAGACAAAATATTTCGGAATCACATAGTAGCTCCTAATGTTATTTAATCCTGCGCGAAAAACGATCAAAACCCGATCAGTCAATTTATTTAAAATCAATTTGTAGCTCGTGTGTGGAGTCAAACTGTGTCTTTGGTGTCAGATTGAAGATTAATTGTGCAAATGCGTTCAATTTATTGTTCTCAATGAGTGTTTGTGACCAGGGTTAGAAAACCTACTCCATTTCAAGGAACCGGCTAAACGTTTCTCCTCAGCAATTCTTTCATGACTTCTTCCCACCCACACAAAATGTGGGTTTGTAATGTGTATTTCACAAATTCCCTAGATTGATAAAAAAAACTGACCTTACTTTCTCGTACCTTTAATATGGTAACTGTCAGAAAAAGGCATTATTACTCTTGGATAAGAACTTCACTGAGGGGACATAACGTTGAAGTTGAATATTGTTCTAACATAATTGCATAAAGCCTAACTTTAACGCATTCAAATATAGTGCAATGCAGATTGGATTTTCTTTTCTGTAAGATATTCTCTTTTTTGTGAGTTTATCCTGGCGTAATTTTGTTTGTTAATTTGTTTTCAGCGAACACATTATATTTATTTATTTGTTTTTCAAGCTGGATTTAACAAATTGACAAATTTTCGAATTAAGAAATTGAAATCTGTCGTATTAATCTTATTGAAGTCACCAATCGCATTATACAAAAAACATTGAAAAAGAGCCATTTCGTAGTTTTTCTTCAAACTTAAAACACAACTTGACTGTGTTACACTCCCAGTGTAATTCTGACTTTAACGCGACAGTGATCATCACAAATCAACATGCCTTTAAATCTTCAACATAAACACATTAAAGTATGTTATGACCAAATATTGGTATTAGTGATATTGGAGGGAAGCTTTTCAAACAAGCTTATACCAGTTCACTGAAGAAACAGTCAAATTCAGCACAAAATATCATAAGATAACAAGCAAGCACTCACTTGGTGAGTAGGCCTACTGTTGATTAGAGATTAAGTTATATTTCCTGCGATGAGTACTAATGTGTGTAACTTGATTGAACCATTTCTCGTCAGATTCCAGCTTCGTCTTTGTTGCGTCTCGGTACTAATCAAACAAACTATGCGCCGAAGTAAATCGTTTGCGTCGGAGCAGAAAATCCCATGGTATTTTTCCCCAAAGCAAACTAGGCCTACTGGTTTAACTCTTAAAGAAAGACAACTTTAAAATATACAAATATACAGTATCTTGTCAGACATTATATTTCAACAGAGAAAAAGCAATATAACTTTCACCTAGCTGGGTCAGAAAGATGTATCTGTATTGCAAAAAAATGCTTTTGTCTGAAAATGTTTATTCAGTGGAGAAAAATATATCACCTTGTGTGTGTCGGTTCATAAATTCAAACTCGACACACACAGTTCCCAGTATAGGATTTGATGTGGTGATTACACTGCTTCTGTTAAAGGGACATCACTCGTGTCAAATTACCCATCCTTTTTGTTACCTTTCAGAACTCAATCAGGTGCAAAATTGTTATATTGTTGACATGGAACAGGTCTCGTTACTGATGGGAGTTTTCCATTTTGTTTACGTGTCTCGCCGAGCAGCATTTTATAGCCAGAAAGCCCGGTCTTGTGGACATCCATTTCCCATGGCAAACATTTATCGAGTGGAAAACAACCTATCGCCTTGAGAGACTGCTCGTATGAGATTCACTTCATTACAGAAATTCGATTAACAAAAGCAGTTTCTTTTTTTTCTAGTTACAGTGTACATTTCTCGAATAAAAGGTATTGCGGAAAAGTCCGTGATTTCATGGAAAGAGAAGCAGCGAAAGAAGTTTGAATCAAGTCTTGGAAAAAGACATAATTGCTATATTTAATCGAATTTCGACAATGGCGTTGAAAAGAAAGGGTTGCTGGTTTCCTAATCTGGGGAACGTTAACCCGATATGGCCAAATAGTCCAGCTAAGGGAAACTTTATCCGAGTCTAATATCTGGTACCTTTCTTAGTAACGACCAAAACATATGAAACACATTGTTAATTAGTATGTATCTGTTTTCTACCAATGTTTATCAAATTTAGCGGTATAGTTCTGGTTTGATTTAATGATTGAAATGTGTTTCGTCTGAACCTATTAAAAATTGAGTAGTTTATATCCATGGTAACTTCATAAGGCCACGATGTATTTAAACGTTTTCATCTCTACGATGTGTATTTATCTGTGGAGGGTAAGTTAACCTAAGAGACAGTCACAAATCTTTGTTTTTATTGTTTGCAATCGTGTTTAGATCTTTTTTCGTTTTGAAATTAAGAAACACGACAAAGGATCATTACTTCCAGTCAACAATATATATTTACTTATCGTTCCTTTTCATAATATATGTTTACAGGACAGGTAAATAATGTTTGGTGAAGTTAGGTTGTCAGGTACCATCATTTTTCGTCATAGTGAAAGTAATCACACCTGATAGACGTTCATCTTACCTACAGTAGCTTTTATCAGTCACGATTGAATAATACATTTCAGTTTTGGTTTTCTCTACAAATGTTAAGTGTGGACAAATTCCTGAATAAAGAAAATAGTATTACATCTTTTTAATTTAAAGTAATATTATTTTGAATTTGTTATTTGTTTGAACGGGTTAGTAGTGAATAACAATAAAAACACGCAATCTTCATTTGTATTTTTTGGTTATGTTGTAATAATTTAAGTTATTGATGACACATTTTTTCTCATTTCGGGACAAAATGGAAGAAAGGTGTTAATCGTGGGATTTGTAGAATCAGAAGCAACCAGTTTTGACACATTGTTTAACATATTTATACCATTCCACAAAAAAGGAGGTAAATAGCACGTCAACATGTTGGATTAACCATATAATATACACAGAACAAAGCAATCCATGTAGGTCACACAAGAGTTTGATAAAGAATAACTAAGAAGTAGCTCAGAATATAGATGCCTTTACTGTCAATTTTTCAAGGCATGATACTATGAGTAAAGCAAACATTCCCAATATTTTACCAAACAAAACGGTCATGTTAATCTAAAATAGAGTATAGGAGACATTGTATGTTTTGTAGCTATATGTTATCTCCAAACATTGGGATTATCTTGGTCATGTCATGTAACTGGCGCTTTTTAACCAGTTACACAGTTTAGTATCTTTACTTTCGGTACAGAAGTGTTCAGAGATCAAAATGTAAATTTTTTCTACCTATCTGATTTGTCAATTTGCCTTTGTGATTTAACGTTTTAAGAGTTGATAGACACTGTGTGCGAAAATGTCTGGTTATTTAGGTTGTAGAACACATGCGGTTGTTTCGAAGACAAATTTCCTAACTGGAGAAAGTCGATTTGATGAAGAATTTATCTGTATTATATCCATAGTAAACTCCTCAAAGACACTGTAGTCATATAAGTAAGCCAGCCTTGAACACGGCGTTAAACAACAACAATCAATGAAGACACTGTAGACAAGAGAGTTCACGGGAAAATAGTCTTAATGTCTTGAATACATAAATTGGAACAAAATATACTTCATATCGCTTATTTGCTTTCTGGTTTCGAAGGAAATAATAAAATATAATTCGTGATAAACAATTATGTGATGTTGATGATTGGAATTAGCTTGGTTGTCTGTGCCGTTACCGGTAACTCCGGAATAACGACAAACGCAGCCCCAATTCAATACCATACAATTAATCGGTATAAATATTAACTGCCAAAGATATGTTATTTACATTGGGAGAGAACGAATAGTATAAGTTGTCATTATTCGTTGTTGGATTCATACAGACTTTTGAAAATACCCCACATTTTCTGATGAAAAGTCTACAAACACAAGCCCCATTTACATGTTCCTGTTCTAGACAATGTATATAGAAAGTACGAAGACGTGGTAGTTTTGCAAATGTGTAGTGATATTGCGAAAAAAAGAAATAAAATTATTGTCGTGGACATTTGTTTAAATTGAGATCCTTGTGGAATAGAACCCACAACAGCCAGTCACAGAATTATAACCAGTAAATATAGACCACAGCCACTCGGCCTATCTGTTCGTTCTTTGTATTTTGATACCATCAGATACATCACTAACTGTAGAAAACTGAAATTATTTTAACAGATTTACATTAACAGTAACCAAACATTTCCACTGGAGTTTATCGCGTTGGATTACAGAAGTTTAGCTCCTGAACAGACGCTTCAGATGGCTATTTCCGCTGTCAAACATTAACATTTATACAACCCGATCTGTGTCTTAAAGAAGTTTGTTAATTAGACCGTTTGGGACAGGCATTCGATTTACTATCTAAATATAAAGCCCAAATGAAAGAAACAATGAGCAAAGCGAAATGCGAGATGAACAAAGCATTGTTTGCTTATTAACCGTTATAAACTCCAAATACCATTAAAGCAAAGCCATCGCTCACTTTAGAACTCATTTCAGCTAGGTATTTAGTTGGAGACAATTCTAGGCGGTATAAATATTTCGCAAATAATTATCTTGTCTGCCTGTTATTTTCATTGGTGGATAACTAATGAGCAACTATATAAGAATCGATGTCATATGTGAAATTTAAGCCAGAGTGCAATAAATAAATAAATAAATAAATAAATAAATACACTTAATTTCAATATTTAATTTGTAAACAGAAGGCAACCAGATCAAGAGTTTCTGAAGACTTTCATCCTTATTTCCTCCGTCAAATATAGTTAAGCATACCAACCGGCAGTTGTTTGCAAGGCTAGCGTAATTCATCTAGTCAGTAGTTGTTCAGAATAACTGGTGAGTAAACGACAGAAAGAATACGAAAACTTGAATTAAGGATAACAAATTGAGTAGCAGGCATCTCCCTCAAGCTCAATTGAATTGATACCACAAGCTCTTTTTTACCATGCCCAAGTTGATGGATAATATAATTTCTTTACGGTAATAATTTAAAGACTCTCTAGTTAGACGTCATTAGGCCGAGAAACCGTACTTTCACATAAATAGCACAAATTTTCACACCACAAAACATTACCAAACAAACAAATAGTTTACGTCTTTAACGCCCCAAAGCAGGTATTGCGTTGATACCCCCCCCCCCCCCCCATAAAAAAAAAAAACGCATGGAAAAGTAACACGTAAAATAATTTATTAACTTCACACACTATTAAAGGTAAAAATAACGGAAATAACACATGCATTTAAACAGTTGAGGCGACAATATCTTTAACACTTGTGCTACTAAAATTGAGGAATTAATTTTTTATATACGTTTTCCATATCAATCCACATTTTAATTTAAGCTTAGATACAATAAAGGACTTTATCTTAAAGTTCTCATCTTAGAGAAATATTTTATTATTTATGCTGCACAAAAATGTTTTTGCCCATTTATAATATTTGTTTAGAAACGGTCCATATTCTAATACGGTCAGCTCATTGTTTTTCAACCAGTGCAAAGAAAACGGTTTACTTTGCTCCAATGTTCTGAACTACAGCTGTTAAATACAGAATGCAAAGAACGCAATTATTTGTAATGCTGAGTATCAAGTTTGTATTGATTGGTCAGTTTTAACCTTACATTGAGCGGCATTTCAAAATCTAAAGTTTTTTGGTTTGGAAGAAATCGATCACAATCAAAATGGAAAGTATTGTTTATGTCTTTTCATACTGCTCATTCAATTTATTTAGGAAATGGAATGGATGGAGCAGTGTCAAGACTCCTCGTGTTCTTTGTTTGATCAATGCTTGGGTTCGAGTGGATCGGATTTCGGGTAATGTAAATGAGGACAACAACAACGGGTAGTACAAACACTATTTAAAATACTATATTTTATCATGTGGTAGATTCTACTTCTGTTTTTACTACCAAAAGGGGATTTTTTTGAAGGATTAAGTAAACATTTACAATTCTACATTTTTAATTTGACATGTTTAACCAGTCATTACAGTTACAGCCATACACCAAGTTCAGGATCGGGTTAATTGTTATTGTTAAATCTTGCTTGATTTATTTTTACCTAAATAAAGGGAGCAAAAAAATTCAAAATGTACCCACCTCAGACGTATAAATATATTAAGAATATATTTTTTTGATATTTAATACATTTGACCAGACGAAAAGCCTTTTAGTTTTTTTCGCTTGAGTTTTGACCCTAGCAGGGGTAGCAGTTAACGGGGTTTTTTTTGGTAAATTTAGTTTCCTGGGTCACAGAAATCTCTTTCGTTCAATTGAGTTTTCACACTATATGAGTAGAAAGTTTAACATCCATCGAAACTAATGATGTGAAATACGTTCGCATAATGATGATGGAATGGCACAGAATGTTCGCCAAACGAAAGTTCTGCGACACAAAAAAGTTGGCTATGGTCGTTCAGGCCGCAAATCAAGGCTTAAATGGATTATAAAACAAAACAAAAAGAGCTTTGTGTACCTCAACGAAAAAATTCCCGAAACAATTCCACCAAGTAGTTTCTCGTGTCCTTGGAAACCCATGATGGACGTGAGACCACAGAACACTTTTGTAAGAGGATACTTACACCCGAAAACCGTGTGAAAGAAAGAAAAATCCATTGCCGTATCAAAACAGCATAGTTCGAATCAATAAAATTAAAGTGGACTGACCACTTAAACATACTACTTTCATTGGTGAAATAGTCCGTATTTGGAACCCTGGCTTTCTGATGCCCCGTAGGCCAAAGACCCCAGGAAACTAAAATCTCCCGCCAACCACCCGCTCACAGTTAAGAACGACACAACAGATAAATATTAAGAATATATATCAACTGTTTAAGAACAATTGATGAAAAATACAGCAGATTTTGGAGTTATTAGGA